>CAJVPP010000117.1:0-47105 GCA_910592005.1 Funneliformis mosseae | reverse complement strand
AATCTATTAAATTTTATTAAATAAATAATATTTTAATAAAAAAATTATATTATTTTATAAATAATTACTATTGATATATTTTTAAATTATATGTTTTTCTAATTTATAAAAATTTTTATAAATAAAAATCAACTTACTCTTTTTCATTTAAATTTAAGCATAATCGTTCTAACTTTTTACCTTCTCTTTGTGATATTGAATCAGATTTTGAAAGTAATTCAACAGATACAAATTTCATAGAATTATGTATTTCTAAGACTATTTTCATGCATAATATGTAGAATTCCACCTAATTTTACATCAGTTAAGATATCAAATGGATTTGTATATTATCATTGAATAAAGTATTTAATTAAAATTTTTGTTATGCTTCTCAAAGTCGTTGAGCTTGTTTAAGTAATCAAAAAAAAGATTGTAAACTTTTACTCTTCAGTGAAATGCTTTACATTATTTTAAACCCTCTAATACTAAAAGTTGCAAAGTATGTGCAATACAAGATTGGCGTTGAATTGAATTAATATAATTTTCACCTAATAAATGAATTACCTTTATCATGTTTGCTCCATTATCAGTTGCTATAGTAAAAGCTTTTGAAGTTAAATGCCATTCATTTAAAATTTGAAATAATTCATAACTTACGACTTTACCAATATGAGGATAAGAAAGGTGATTACATGTCAATAAAGCTTCTTAAAATTTAAAATCAGAAATTAACCAAATTACAATTATATCAAGATAACCATGTTAAGATTTTGCAGTCCAAAGATCAGTTGTTAAATATACTGTTATCATAGTACTTCTTAATAGAGAATGAAGTTGATCTATACTTTATATATATGATGAATAAAGTATTCCTTTCATAGTTTTGTCACAAGGAATCTTAAATCCTGTTCACATATTAATAGAAGATTGCAAAAAGTATTATTTTAAATGAAAAATTAAATTAATATAATTATTTTGCATTGTATTATTATTGTAAAACTAAAATTACTAATACAAAAAATTAGTAATTTCCCATTTAAAATCTTGTAAATAATTTGAATAATAATATAATATAGACAAAAGAAATAAAATTCTTTTTCATAAGAAATTTGATAAGAAAGCTCAAATGAATAGGAAATTTCTGTTCTTTACTAAATGATATTTTTTTTAGTAATAATTAATAATAATTTTAAAATTTGTTAAATAAAATAATTAATATTTAAATTTACTTTTAGAAATAAATAAAGAAGAATCTACTAATTATATAGCAAAAAGATCAAATTTTAATAAAAGTAATCAAACAAAAATTGTAACTTATATCTAAATCAATTCCTCTTTCAAATAAAATAAAGTATATTGAAAAAATTTAGTTTGAATTTTACTATAAATAATATATGGTCATTTAGATAAATTAAAAATAAATTAAATCAAAAATGATTTATTTGCAAATTATAGATCAAAATTTACTAACCATAAAGTATTAACAAATTATAATTTGAACACAAATTAGAAAATAATGAGAATGTTTTAATTAATATTGTATAAAGAGATGTATTTAGGTTATTGTATGTTTTGACAGATGAAAAATAATAAAAAATAAAAAATTACAAGTTCAGTTTTATTTACTTCAGATGGAAAAGTTTTAATATAAAAAAGTGAAGATGTAAGCAAGAATATGAGAATATTAAAGAATTTTCATTAAATTTTTTAAGAGAATTAGATAAAAAAAATATAAAATACAATGCTATAATTACTGATTCAGCATCTTAAAATCAAGCTAAAAGGTCAATTAATAATTTAATAAATTATTTTAATTATTATTTATTATATAATTTATTTTACAAAAAATGATTAGCATCTGAATAGCATGACATTTTTATGGTTTGTGTTTTGATTTTCAAATAAATTTAGTTATTAGAGAGATTTTTAAGAAATCTTCTAATTTGATTATTGCATTTGAAAAAGCTATTCTTATCATTTTATATCTTAACAAATCAGTTTATTTTATGGTTAAATTACACAATAAATAAAAAATTAAATATAATAAATATTTTATGCTATTTTTTTTTATGTGTTACTTGCTAAAATTTATTATTATTGCTATTTCAATTTATTATAAACAAAAGCAATTTTAAAGGTATTTATATATATTTTAAGTTTTAATTAAATAAAATTAACTCTTTTCTATTTTTTTTAGGTAGTTATATCAAAATATATTTTGGATGAATTTGATCAGAAAATCAGAATGAAAGGATTTACAATTTTGATGATAAATTTAAAATTAAAAATGATAAGATTTTGTCATTTAACATTTGTAAAATTATTGATAATGATGTTTAATAAAAGAAATTAATAATTAAAAAGGCTTTTACTTTCTTTTTGTGATGTATTAAATAAGTTGTAAGTAGAAAATGCCTATCTTTATGATATACTTTATAGTTTTAGTTATTTTTATAAAATATAATAAGAATATTTTGATAAAAACTTAGAAAAAAAAATGATTTTATATTTAGAAAAATGATGGTATATATAAAAATAACTTTATTATTAATTTCTTTCTTTTGCATCCTAAATATTGAGATAATATTTTTATTCAAAATAATTTATTTCTTTTATGCAATTGAGTGAATAGATGATTTACTATTTTTATACTTAATTTGAATAGATACTATCACATTATTAAGAAAATTGCAAAATTATTGAAAACAAGATTTTTTATTTAATAATATTTTATTAAAACAATTTTGAAATGATATACTTTAATTTTTAGAATTTTATTTCTGCTTATGCATCAGATTTAAATACTTTTGTATCAAATTATATGCAATTTGCATTAATACTGCTTTAGTTAAAAGATTATTTTCTGCTTTAGAACTTTTTTATACAAATAAAAGAAATTATTTAAATGTATTTATTTTAATTTTTAAAATTTTGAATGAATTATTTATTTATTTTTACTTTCTTAAATATAACCAATTATTTATTATTATTTATTTATTATAGTCAAATAAGATTTTTGCTATAAGTCAAATAAAAGGAAAATTTCATTAGTAAAAATGAATAAAAAATATTTTACATATAAATAAAAAGCTTAAAACTACAAATATTGTAATTTTAGTAGTTCAAAAGCTGCAGGAAGATGATTTATTTCATGAATCTGTTAATAATATAATTTTTTTAATCAAGATCCTAAAGATTTTGAATGTAATATTAAAATATCTTATAAATGAAGAAATTTAATAAATGAATAGATTGAAATAGTAAATAAAAAATCAGAAATAAATTAAGCAGAAGAAGAAAATTAGAAATTAAGTGATATTTTTGATTTTAAAAAATTTTATCCTCCTGTATATCAGAAATTATTAATTAAATTTTATTAGTTTTATTTTTTATTTAATATTTGAATTAATAATTTTTGTTAATTTAAAGATATAGCAGAATAAATAATATCATAAAATTTTTGTAAAAAGTTTAATGTATTGATAATACTAACTGTTCATCTAATTTTGTGAAACTAATATTTTTTATATAAAAAAGAAAAGAGACATCTTATTAGAAACATATTTTATATATTTTTTAAAAAATAA
This sequence comes from Funneliformis mosseae, assembly GCA_910592005.1. Taxonomy (NCBI): domain Eukaryota; kingdom Fungi; phylum Glomeromycota; class Glomeromycetes; order Glomerales; family Glomeraceae; genus Funneliformis; species Funneliformis mosseae. The sequence continues at coordinate 43,536 of CAJVPP010000117.1, read as the reverse complement.
ATTAATAAACTTACTATAAGTATAGTTCAGATGACTTTGTGAAACTATTTTATAATAAAAGAATTACATTTCATTTTTTTAAAAAAAAAACTTAAAAAACCTTATCAATTTATTTATTTTTGCAAAACAAATATCTTATACTAAATTAATAAAGAAAAATAATCTTATCTGTAAAGTCAAATTTAATCAACTAAGATTACCTAAATTATCAAATATTTTTTAAACAGTTTCTAGAAAAAATAATTAGTAAGTATTATTAAATAAAAAAAATAAATTAATTAATAAAATTAAACTTATCTTAATTTCAGAAATCTGAGAATTGTTCTTGAAAAATTATCAGACTTTTTAATATTAAACTTTTAAGTACTAGAATCTTAAAAAATTTGTTGATAAGCATTGTTAACGTTACTCTTTCCGTTAAATAAGTTAACTATAATTTAAAGTTAGGGAGATATTAGCTATGACTAAATCCAATCAACTTAATATACTGTATATTAGAGAGTTTATTTAGTTAACAAGAAATAAATTATAAATTTTATATTTGCAAAATGTTACAGTTATTTATTATTATTATTAAATGTATATTAAATATAATGTTAAAAACTTATTGGAATCTTGTTGGAATCTGTCTTTTTTCTAAGGCATTTTCATATCCTGTATATAGGAAAATTACAATTAAAGAAAATCTATGGTATTTATGATACTACTGACAATAATAACAGAGCTAACAAATATACTAATTATGTTAAATATGTTATAAATGATAATAATGATATAAATAATAAAAATATAATAAATAGTATGTGTATCCTATTTGGTAGATATAGCAGATATGACATATTTGGCATATATGTCATATTTGACAGGTTTATCAATTTTTGCTAGTTTTAGCATAAATATAGGAAAAAAAGAAGGGAGAAAAAAAAGATTGCTAGTTATTTTCATTATATACTAACATATATATTTTATTTCTAGTAAATAATTATAAATGTTTAGTATAATAAGTTTACCTAATATCATTAATAAATATATATATTATATAAGTACCTTTTTATTATATAATAAAGAAAATTTTTATTTAAATAAAAAATTAAAAATGAAGATAAATACTTTTCAAGAATGAATTATATTAAATGTAGGAGAATAAAATATAAAATATTTCATCTAATATTGATAATTAAGCTGATGCTATTAACCTATTAAAACTAATAAAATTACTAAATCAATATAAATTAGGATAAATATAACTTAATATAAATTTAAAAGTATTTTTACAATAATATATTCTGAAAGAACTATTAGTAATACAATAACAAAATATCAATCTCTTATTAGAAAATTACTTAAAGAACTTTTTAATGAAGTTTCTTTATATTGAATTATTTTATTAAAATTAAGAATAAAAGTAAAAGTATTTATAGTGTGATAGATAGTTCTATAATAATATTAATAAAATATATTATACTATATAATAAGTAATGATCCTTTAGAAAGATATTTATCAATAGATAGTATATTTAAAAAGATTAAAACTTAATATTATTTACTTCAAATAAATGAAACATATAAGAATATATACAAAAATATGATTCTTGTCAAAGAAGAAAAAATATAATAAACAGAATCTTTATATCTAATAGATATAGGAAATCTATTCTATAGGATAAAAATTGATATCATAAGACTTTACCTATTATAGAAAGAAGAAATAGATCTATTGTGATAATAATACTAAATAGCCTAAAGATAGAGTCTTATCAAAAGCCTTTATAAATAAATAGGTTGCCAATTTTATTTATAAAAATATCATATGTTAACATAAATATCTCCAAAAGATCTTATTTGATAGAGAAACCCGTTTTAATAATTAATTAATCACAAGATTAATGAAAAAGTTTCAGATTAAATATAACTTTTTACCCCTTATTATTTCTAAACAAATGGTCTTGTAAAATATTTCAATAGAACTTTAAGTGAATTTATAACAAAATTGATCACATAATAAGAAGTAAAATATTTTTATTGCAGAATATTATTTTGCTTATTACACAAGTTAACATTCAATTACAAAAATAGTACCTTGTTATTTATTATATAAAGGATCAGCAAGGTTATTATTGATGATTCTTTAAATAAGTAATCATATAGTAATATTTATATAAGAATTAAGAAATTGATAGATGATCTACCAGTCGTAAGATTTAAGGCTAAAATGCAGATTATAAGTAGTCATCAAAAATAGAAAAACAACATGATAAGAAAATTAAAATAAGATTTAATTTGAAATAGAAGATAAAGTTCTATATTATAATATAGTAAATAAAATAAGAAGATCTTAAAAACTAGATTTAAAATAAAAAGAGCTCTATTATATTCATGAGATTTTGATAAATAGATCTTATAAACTACACAAGATATAAGGATAAATTTTACATATACTAGTAAACATACAGTTATTAAAAGTTTATCATGAAGATTAGATTAGTTTATTTTTATTTATTTATTTTAAATATATACCTTTGATATATAGATTTGTAAAAGTAAAATTTTTATAATATTTGAAATTCTTACTTCTCAATACTTGTGACTTTTATATAAAGATTTAGAATAAGACTCTTCTCTTGAAATTTCTTTAAAAATAACTTTTAATTATAATATGACTTTATAATAAAGTTACAGTTACATCTATAAACTATAGCTGCTACTCTGTAATAATTATATGCTGTTATGTTACCATTAAAATAAATTTGTATTTAAGCTATTTTGTAATACTTTTATATTGTATTAAATATAAAATCAAAAAAAATTAATTATTAAAAATTAATACAAATAATTAAAAAAATAATTAATTGAAATGAAAAATTAAATTAGAATAATAAATTTAATTAATAAAAATTAAACTTCTTTTTTATTAATATAATTGAATGTTTTCAAAAATTTTAGTTTATAATTTTTATTTATTATAAATGAAATTTTAAAGTTTAATTGATTAGTTATGCAACCAATTAAATAATGATTAATTTTTTTAATTTTTTATTTTTTTACTTTTAATTTTAATTATTTTATTTTTTTCTCTCCTAATCTTTTTATTTTAAAAATTTTTAATTATTAATTATTTTTTTTTATTTTTTTTTGATTATTTTTTTGTCTTTTTTTAATTTTAATTAATTATTTTATTTTTTTATTTTATTTTTTAATTTTTTATTTTAATTATATTAAAAATTTTTTATTATTAGTTAACGTTAACATGTAAATAAGAAAATTTTCTTTTTGGATTAGGTTAGATAAGGTCAGATAACCTAACCTTATAGGTTAACCAATCAAATTACATAAATTGTTAATATATTAAAATTTATTATTTAAATAACTTTTATTTAAAAATATAAAAACTTAAGAAATAAAAAAGTAAAAGAAAAATAATAAAATAAAATTAGAGCTTTAAATTAGTTCAAATATAATATACCATTTTTTTTTAAATAATTAGGTTGGATTAGAGCAGGTCAGATCAGGTCAATGAAACATTCTCAGAAAGATTGAAGTTCGAAAATAATTTACATTTAATCATGAATATATAATTTATATAATATCTTAAATAATGATTCGCTTACAGTGTTGACTTTAGAGCTGTAAAAAGAAAACAATTCACTTTAATCCAGTTCGTCGAATTCACGCCTACGTGAAGACATGGTAAAATTTAATAGCGAATCATTTAATTATTATCCTTTATTGAACTCTTAGTTTATCTAAAATTCTATCTCGAGTTAAAGGATATTTATACAAGTTGATTTACTAATGATAAATATGTCCTAATAAATGTGCATAATGGAATATAATAAATGAAATAAATACAATAACTCTATATATTGAATCTTAACTAATCATTACGATTAAATCGAATTTGTCATTCGTCTATTTAGTCATTTGATGCCGCAATATAGTAGGTTCCAGTGCACCTCCTAGTTTTTATTCCTTATACCACAATAAAAAATTAAAGATAATAACCAATGTAAATCATCATATAGCGTGCAAAATACTTATTCAGCACTAAAGAACGAATTTGTGGCACCATTTTTCGTAACTAATATTTCCATGGTGAATGTTTAATAACGTCGGCTAATTCAAAAAAAAAGTGTAAAATTAAGATTTCAAGTTCTCTTTTCTTACAAGTCTATCTTACGAGTATGTTCTGAAGTGAAATATGTGATCAATAATTGAAACAGTAAATTAATGAAATCGAAAAAATCGAAACTTTATATTTAAAAATACTGTCGATAGTCGGCGAATATATTGATGCTGAAAGTTATATATTTTTTAGAGAAATGATTAAAATTTTTCGAATAATAATTAACCTTTAACCATTAAATTATTACAACATCCAATAACCCGTTAACAATTAGCGGTATAATTAAACAATTTAAAAATTAAATCAGGCTATAATTTATAAAATTTTATTTAAAAAAGTATTTTAAAACAATTACCGCATTTGTTTTCTTTGCAATTCATTATTTTCAATTAACGAACATCTCCATCAATATAAAACAAATTCTGCAAGATATTTAATAATTTTATACGCATTCTAAGCTTTCATTATCACAAGTCGCATTTACAGTAATTGATTTTGTTGCATAGCTTCTCAAGTATAATTGATCCGATCTGAATTACAACCATTATCTGTAAAAGTTTGACGCACAAAATATCTTGTTTTTTAATTTTCATTTGCTACTAATATATTAATCAACTTTCGATTAAATCTTATCTATATAAAGCATTTTTCATTGTTTGCTACGGTAAATGAAACGATAGTAAATAAATTTTATCAACAATTGATTAACCTTAAATCGCATAGATCGTTAAGAATAGTGCACATGAACTTCAAATATTTATTATTCTTGATATATTGTCTCCATAACTTTTTGTTTAATTGTGAAATCTTTTGTTTACGAAGTTTTATATAGTATAAATTGATGCTGCTTGAAACTAAACTATATTTTAAATTTATTAAAATTTTTAGTAAATATAGACATAAATGATTAATTATAGTTTTATGGTTATTATTATTTATATTTCCTTTTATCACTCACTTAAAAGTTAATTCTATATTATAAAATATGATAAACAAATTCTTTTAATTATTTATAAAAATTGTAGTATTTACCTTCTTCAATTGAAACTGATTCTATATTTGAAATTAATAAAATTTAATTTTTAACAAACAAAAATGTTATAATTAATGAATAATAATTTTTAAATGAATTAAATATTACCATTTATTAGCTTTAATGAAGATTTTATTTTAGCATTTAAATCTGATTCTAATGTAATTTTTTTATAAAAAGATATTTTAGAATTTAAACTTTCAGAATTAACTGTCAAATAAACTCAATAATATTATATTTACATTTATTATTAAAAGCAATTATATGATGTACATTTTGTAAATATTTTTCATGAAAAAAAATTGCGAATAAGTAAATAAATTCGAGTTACTTACCTTCTATATTTCAAATTGATTAAACAAAATAATTTATTAATGAATTATAACTGATTTTATTTAAAAACAAATTTGAATTTAACTTAATTGATGAATTATGTATTTTATCAAGATGCCATTTACCTTTTAATCCTGAATCTGCTTTTCATATTTATTAAAATAAAGATGGAAAATTATTTAATGGACTATATAGTGTTTGCTCTAATCCATTACAAATTTATTAATTTTTTATTGTAAAATAGAAAATGAGAAAGCATATAAATTAACATATTGTATATTCTTAAACATGATATTGGTTGGCTTTGCTATGAGTTGATTAAATTAATGTTAAATGATAATATCTAGATTTCCATCATTATACTTTCCTTCAAATGTAAAAATTTTATCGGCACTCGAAACTTCATTACAACATTGGAATAAAATTGAGAAAATCATTAGTATCCGGGATTAATGCTTAAAAATAATTTCGTCATTATTACCTTCAAGCATAAAAATTTTAATATATACCTTCAAACATGAAATCGTTATTGTAATTTGCTGTTTTAAAAATTGAGAATTGTATTATGAATTTATAATATCTTGTCATGTTTTCATCATCATCGGGAACTGAGTTTTTAATGTGTTACCTCTAATGTTTTAAAACTTTTTAGAAGACCGTTTCAGGTCCAACTTTCAAATAATCAAATATAATATTTCTTTATTCTTTATTTTGTTTAGGTAAATATATTTTAAGGTTTTTAATTACAATGACCTTTATCGTCATTTTCAGACATTATATAATATAAAAGAAACAAATTTTGTGTCTTTTCTTTTTAAGGTCATTGTTCTCACCATATGTCGTCGATCTTTTTTCGTGATTTTGTATAACACCGACGATCACGACTGTTCGTAGAGAATTTCTTCACATTCTATTAACAAAAATAGTTGTTCAAATAATTTGAAACTGTCATGTTTTTGATGCTGAACTATAACTGGGACGATAGTCAATAGAAAAAAGGGAAATATATGCACAAATTTAGTTTAACATCTTTTTTTAATGATGTCATCCCAACTTACAACTCCAATTGAATGAAACTGTTACTAATAACGATAAATGTAGAAAATTGATAAACCAATGAATTGGGTAATCGATTACAAGAATTGATATTATGCCCGCATTTTCAAAGGCAAATCATTGCATTAGTTTATTCATGTATAGAAAGACAATCAGCTTTTAATCAGCAGCCGAAGATAAATTCTTTAAAGATTTATTTTTATTTTATTTTTTTTAAGTTAAAATAAAAGAAATATTTTAACATTCGCAACTTCATAGAAACTGTATTATGGGAAATAAATTGTGAAATATTTCATTTAAAAACGAGAAATTTAAATCATTTTAGTGAGAACTAATATTTTTGCGCGGTTTTCCATACTAAAATAATAAAATTGGTATACATGTGTAAAATGGTAGATAAAGGGAATATTACATCAAGAATATTTATATGGATTTTTTTTAGATATTCCTTTTTCATGATTTTGATTACACAATCATGTTATTGCGAGTCTACTTTAATAAAAATATACTTACATAATTATTTTTTGTCCCAATATTTTTCTTGTATTAAACTCTTTTTTATAAATATTTAAAAGTTCATAAACCTAGAAAAATTTTAACTGCGGTTGAGGCTAAAATTTAACAAAAAAAAAAAAATATTTCTTTAAAAATACAGTGGCGAAGGCGATTTATTTTAATCAATTAAATGATGAAGACGGATTTTTTTATAGGTGCATACTATAGCAGCAGTTTTATTTTACTGGTTTGATGGATATTCCAAAAGTATTAAATAGCAAGGGTGATGGTCCCTAGTTATAAAATAAGGACTAAACAATGGATCCTTAACGGATTCATTATTCAATTTTAAATAAATTTTCTTTCTAAAATTTCAACATGGAACAAACAAATGGCTATAAACTAATAATTGGTTATAATAACATATTACACATCTTCAAGTCAACAAACTAAACCTACGCCTAAACTCAAGTATAAGAAATGTAATGATTGTAATCGATTAAGAAAACCCTCTGATGAAATTCATCAGATTTGCGTTTTTGCTATAAAGCAAGAACAATTGCATTAAGCGGTAATAATGTTATTGATGATTTAAGATTCACACAAACTAATCGTGTTAATGATGTTGAAAGATTGGAATTTCTTCCATATGATAGACACGAAGACTTAGGATTTATTGCCAAAGGGGGATTTGATATAAAAGGAGCAAATAAGAATTATTCTATTTGCACCTTAAAATTCTATGTCGGATTAGAATTAAATATTGACTAACGCTAATATTCATTTCTGTTTCCTTGCAGATCACTTATTGGTTGCGCGAGAAGTGATTATATTTCGAATTTGACTGGGGTTTGTTATGATACATCTTTCTATTTCACAAGTTGCAGTTAATTGATAAAGAAGTATTCCCTGCAAATTGAAAACTAATTAGAAATATATTAACTCAATTTATAAAAATTTATTTATAATTTGCGAAACTAACAAATTTTAAGTATTAATTAAACATAAGAATTTTTGAATTGTGTAACCGTCAAAATTGCCTATACAGATTTTCTTAATAGATTAAATCTTTAATAAGCAGTATTTTTACTAGTTTACTTTGAACTTAAAATTTGATTCTATTTTTATACCGCCTTCTTATAAAAAAACACAATCAAATATTAATTAACCAATTATTCAAACTTTCTGTATGAACATATGCCATAAATATATTTTTTTTCCATCGAAAAATTCACAAATCACGCTACGGTATACGGCAAGGTATTCGGAATTATCAAAAAGAAAGGATTTGTTGCTGACACACTCATCGGCACCATTGTTGAGACTATACATAGGACGTGAGCTAGAAAACTCACATTTTAAAATTATTTATGCTTTGACAAAATTAAGTTTAAAATAACTTGTTTAATAGCTGAACATTTACAATTTAGAAAATAGTGTAAATAAATCGGTAGCAATTCAAATATACTTTTTTAAACTTTATATATGTATATATTTAAAAGATTTTTATTGGTCAAATTATCATCCGGACGAACAAACGGTCAAATGTCCGGTCAGTCAAGCGAAGCCCAATATTGATCACGGACCTTTGCACCCCTAAGTTACCCATTTTAAATTTTTTAATTTTTGAGGCTTATGCATGCAGTGTTGAATATTTTTAGAAATTATCTGGAAAAATGTACTTTAATTATTTTTATTATTCCGGATCGAGTTGCATTTTGATATCAACTTTAATAATCACGAAATTTTAGATTTTGAAAAATATACGGAGTCTAATGTACTCATTTCCTTTTTTCATTATAAAAATCACTTACCTAACTTTTGTTGAGACGTTTGAAATAGTGAATCAATTAATCATATCGACTGATTTTACCTTCCTTCATATCAAAGTAAATGGAAAACAAGTAAACCAAAAGATTGATTTCATGTTCGTTACAATTTCTAAGTTTGATTGGAAAAAATATTATAAAAACAACAAGGTTGTGCCTCACGATAATTTAGAATAGAGTCATTATTTAATCCAGTATTATATATTTTTTTAAATAACTTTTTTATTTAAAGAAAGAAAATCAAGGATTAACAATTATATTAATGGAATTAATACAAATGTGCTTGTTAAACTACCAAATTCAACTTATCAAAAAAAGAGCACACGAAAATATGAATTATTATTCCTTGTTTACAATCTTTTCTTGAATTCTATTAAAAATCACACCAGCAGCATCCTCCCATGTAAGGTCCAACATAATACTGTGAGCAGCACCTCCAACGATATCAAATCCAACACCAAAAGCTTCAGCAGTTTCTTTTATAGTTTTAAAATCAACTATTTTATCTTCTTCGCCACCAATCACAATTATAGGACATTTAATTTTCGAAGGGTCAACAAAAGGCTTAAGAAGTTCTAACATTCCAGTGATAAAACTTACCTTATCGAGTTTTGGATGAATTTCTTTAGCCATAGAATCTGGAAATGCCTTAGAAAAGAGAAATCTTTTCATTAATTCAGGAGTTCCGATTGTTGCATATGGTTTTAATGTAAAAAGCGCTTTAAGAATATAAAGAATTGGTGTATTTGAAAATGTTTTACGAGTGTATTTGAAGGCGCCTATTTTGTAGGTGTACGGAGATATCGTTCCAAATAAAACTCCACCCGCCACTTTCTGTTGATTTTCTTTAAGATAATTTTGAAGTATTCCTCCTCCAAGTGAATGACTAGCAGTAAAAGTGAAATAAATTTAACATCTTTAAATAATTAAAACAATCATAATTTTGTTGGGCACTTTTTGTTAATAATTACCCAACGAGAACAGGTTTCAAATCGGTTCTTGCAATTATTGTATCAGTTACAACTGATACATCTTTTGTAATATCATTGAGTGACCACCATTGTTCTTTTTTTGGAGTCTTCGTACTTTGTCCATGCCCTCGAAAACTTAGGTAAAGAATCATTTTAATGAATTTAGGAATCTAGTCATACCTTTTGTTTCGAGACAAATAATTTACCTCATAGCGTAGCAATCATGTCCTTTATTTGAGAACCAGCGACAAAAATTATCCCAAGCCCAAGCCGCAACACCTGCTCCATGAATGAATAAAATTGGTGGATAATTCTATGTTACAATTTATTGTAATAACATTAATAATTAAAATCAATTATATAAGAAATTTAGGACTTAATCTTAATAATGCTTACCAACATGATATTAGCGGGAGGATAATGCAAGACTTGAATTTTAATACTTTCGCATGAGTCAACGAAAAAGGCATCCTTATCTGTATAATATTGTCTTGAAGTCATTTTAAAACGAATGTATGTATTATTTATATAAAATATTGTTTAAATGATGATTTTTTATTTGATAAAGTAGAAAGTAGAAATGAATTAATTTCACTTACAAATTTATATAGCTTTTTTTTTGGATCGACAGTTTGTTTCATTGACAATCAAAAAAAAGATGATTTACATTACTATAAATAGAAATTTACCGCCTTTTTATTATTTTTTTTTTTCGGATTACTAATTGGTTTGTCTTTTTAATTTAATCTATTAAATTAGTTTGCCTTATCTACCCTTAAAAAGTTAAGCTTAAATTTATACATATATTTTTGATTTAGTAAAAAAGGCGTTGATCAACTACGCCTTATAGATCCTTTTTTTTACAATATCTAATAATTTATATTTAAGGCTAGACTAGAAACATAAAATTTTGTAAAAAAAACATACGGATATTTTTTTTTTTGATATATAAAGAACCTCTGTTCCATTAAAACATTACAGTAAAACAATAAACACAGTATAACGAAATACAAAATAGTATAACGAAACACTGAAATAGTATAACGAATACAGTAACAGTAAACAGTAATAATGTTTTCCTAAAAATGGTATCAAGATTTTTTTAAATCTTTCCTTATTTATATATTACAAGGCAATGATCAGCGGCAATATGAACACAATTTTCATTTTAAGTCAATTCACTTACCTTTTTTATATTGGTCAATATTATTTTTATCAACCAAAATGTTAATTTTCGTTAATTACTATAATACGTAAGAAATTGCATATTAATTTCTATTCTGATTTCTAAAAATGTGTTTCTAGAAATTCGAATACTTGACCCGCCCGCTTGTTGTGTAATCTTTACTTACGGTGAATTGACAAATTGCATCAAATAATTGTCTCTTGGAATTGTGAATTAGTAAAAGTATAAAATGAAATTGTGTTTAACATGCTTAATGCTCTGAGCCGATCGAGTCGTCCCGGGTGACCCGGATATATGACACATTTATTAATTTTCATTAATATTACCCTTGAAAATTCGAGTCAAATCTGGGTTGAACAATAATCGGGTCAGGTCGATTTAGAGTCGAAAAATGACAGGGAAAGTCGAATTCAGGTTCTGTAAATATTAACGGGTTCGAGTTCAATCCAACCCGACCTTACGGAGCACTATGCAAGCTTAAATATTAAGGGCAACTAGGGATTACATTTTGTTCTACATTGTGATCAATTCTAATCGGATCGAGTATGTGATTTATCGTTCAATACGGTTAGCTGGTTGATGAGGAAGATGAATTTAAAAAAATTTTTGAAAGCAAAATGAAGAAGGAATTAATAAACAATGCATCTTGTATAAAGGAAATTTATTGGTATATCCGTTGCATTTTGGAGTCAAGCATTCCAAGATAATGAAAGAGGGAAGGAAATTAAATAAAAGGAAAGAGGATTATTTTTCTTTGAAGTAATTTATTTGACGTAAATTTGGGCATTATTTTGATTTAAGGATGAAGATATGCTCAAAATATAACGTAAGCATTTCGAACTTTTGACTTTTGTTAAAATAAAAATTAAATTCTATTCAATTTTTATTTTTATTTTAGGAAAGAAAATCTCAAACGAAGAAAACCGACATTTATTTTGCAAATGAGAATATGGTATAATAATTGAGAAACATTTACAATCCGCAGATTTCCAATTTAACCTATGCACGAAAGTACTCCCGTTTAACTCCAAAATTAATCAAAGAAAAAATTTCATTAAATATTTTTTACATCATATTTTTTATTTAGTAAAACAATAGACGTGTGAATATGACATCATAAAGGTTAAATTAATTTCGTGTTAACCAAAGAGTGACTCCGGCATGCAATTTCTTTATAGCTTTGAATACTCCCATAATAATTTTTAATGAGCGAGAGCATAATCCTTTACATCAGATTCAATAATTTGATCCCATAACGCAAATATAGTCGTACAAATTCGTCGTGAAACCCAGGTGAATCATATAATCTTAATATTTGTTTGTTAGAACTTATTATGATTTGATTTCCATAAAACTACTAGTAAATTCTTGAAATAATCAAGTGAGCAATGTATATTAAAAGAATTTTCCAAGATAAAATAGCTATTTTACAATAAAAAAAATAAAAAATAAAAAAGGAAACATAATAAAGACTAATTTACTATTTTAGTAACCAAAGCAGATTAATTTATTTAACGGCGCAGAAGATTGAACTTGTATAAAAGATTAACCATTTCGTTTGATCTATCCTTCATATCTAGAGTTGAATACATCCCTCCTAAAAAAATAAAATAAATTTCCCACAAATAATATTGACAAAAATAAAAGATGAAACTTCAAACCTTCTCCTCGTTGCAACCTTTATAAGTCAAATTTAAGCCACAGGACATTACAATACTGGGAGCACGACCATCCCGATAATTGTGAGGAATTATACAAAACCAAAGGCTGTAACAAATGTCAAAATCTCGTGGGATCATTTTAAAAATCCTAGACAATGTGCTACGGCCTTCAACGTGGGATAAAAAATTCTTAAAGCTATCAAGGATTCCAATAAAACTCTAAAAGCTTATGATTTTATATTTTTTGGGAAAGGTGTGACTAATTACTGTCATCAAGGCATTTATTGTGAACAAAGTGAAGTTGAAAAATTCTATAAATAAATTGGAAAAGTTTGCTCAAAAGAATTATCGGTTATGTTTGATTGGAGTGCACTTCCTAAAACTTATAATGATAAAATTGTTTATGCTGCTAATGGAACTTTACTTGTCTATTATACTGGTATTCCAAGTCGAAAAGCCATCTGTTTAAAGAATGATAATGGCGGTAAGTAATCATCATGATATGCTTGCATAATCATTTAAATTTGCTTACATCAGTATAAATATAAAAAATTTATTTGAAAGAAGTGAATTTAAACAAACATAGCGCAATGCCTCCTTTTGGTGTTTCAAGACATTCTTTTACAATTTAGATTTTTATATCAATTTAACATATAGATTTTACATAAGAATACTTTAATACAGTAGATCAATTAAATAAATATTAATTTTGATTTTGATTAAAGACACGTAATCTTCCTTCTCGATAGAAATTTTATTTTAAATAAAGAATAAAAATTATTTGGTAATTAGACCAATGATTTGCGGATATCTATTTTTATTTTTTTTAATTCAATCAAAAGGAAACGAATATAAATTTTTTTTTCGTGTGGAAATCCTTAATGATAATCGAGAAAAAAAAAAAGACGTTAAATTTGCATGAACTCAAATTTTTTAATTTTCGTTTTTTAAGATTGAATTATAAATATCTTGATTCCTAAATTAATGTTTTGGCATCAATATATTTTGTTGATTATATACTTTTATATCCAAAAAATACTGTATATTTTAAAAAAATATAATAGCTAAGAAATGAAAAATCATATTTAAAACATATGACGAAAATCATAGATTTTTTAAAAAAATATTGGTCAAAGTGTATTTTGTAGCATGGATAGTCGGTAAATTGCATTGCACTTCAAAAGAAATATATTGATAATTAAAAACAAATGAGATCCTGAACCTAAGAATGTTGCTTTGAAAAGGTTAAATGGTCATGTATAAACTTTGTCTGCCAGTTTTAAATTGTGAAACCGTTGGAATTATAATTGTTATAAAGCTTCGGTATATCATCTCCGGATCTTTATTAATGTAATATAATTTCATTCTGACGAACTTAAGGTGATAACACCAGCAACAAGATCAAAAAATGGCTACGAATCACAGGAATTATTTTCGGTACACAAAAATATTTATCGAGTAACCAATAATTTTTTTTTTAAGTTTCAACTTTATTTTTTGAAGACTTCCTTTTCAAGATAACAATAAAAAGGACAAATGTATGCGTCCTTTATCAATCTTTCTACGTTACAAAAAACGTCAAGCCAAAATCACAAATTAGTATTATAACCGATAATTTCTCTATCCTATATAATTTTCGAACAAATTTAAATAAGTTAATTGAGAATTTACTGTAACCAATCTTCTTAAACGATGTCAACAATAAAGCCATTTGAATTTTAAATTTTTTTATTTTTACTGAATATTTATTCTTTAATTGAATTTAACATATCGACAATAAACTTACTATTATATAAAGGAAAAGTTATGTAAGACATTGGAAAGAATAGCTTGGCCGGTTTGTGAGATTCTAATCTTCTGTTTATTATATCACCATCACCCTAAAATTAATATATATTCATTTAAAATGTAACTATATCAAAAATTATAAATAATCTGTTATTATATATCTGATATAATATACTGTATTATAAAAATATCATTTTATTGAAATGTTATACTATTTGCAATATTGTTCTTTTATAACACTAGGTTAACATTCAGAAAAAGTTTTAAAAGATATAGGTAGGGTAGGGTATAGTACTTTTAAGGAAGTAGGTTAAGTTGGTAAGCTAGTTATTTTAATACAAAAGCAATTAAGTGTCGTTAATGTTTTAGGAAAAGTTGGTAATTTGGTTATTTCAGTATAAGAGCAATTAAGAATAATTAAGGAATTGGTAATGTAAATGTTGCGGTATAAGAAATATCAAGTGTAGTTAAAGAGTTAGGCAGAGATAAGCAAGTTATTTGCCGTACTATCACAGCAGAGTATTGTTAATGAATTAGGTAATTTTGGTAAACTAGTTATTCGTGTATCAGAGAAGTGAAGTTCTTTTAATTTTTGATATCTTTGTAATCCACCCGGAGCATTTAATATTTAATCCTGATTTGTATTAGTAACAGTTAATTTTTCTAAATCTTCTAATGCTCGGGATTTTAATTGCTCTTCGCGCTCTCTAATCTTTTCCTTTAAATCAGTCTCTTTCTCTTGCTTTTTAATTATTTCATTTAAATTATTAATAGTTTCTTGCTTGGTTTTGACTTCGTCTTCTTGCTCTTTAATCGTTTCTTTAAGAATATTAATAATTTCTTGCTTAGTTTCTTGCTCCTTAATCAGTTCTTCTATAATTTTTTCTTGTTCTCTAATTTTTTCTTCTAAATTGCTAATTATCTCCAGCTTGTTTTTGATTTCTTTTTCACGCTCTTGAATCGTTTCTTCATATTTAGATTGAGAGCTTATGTTAGATAATTCCTCTTTGTTTATCTTTAAATCAATGTTTAAGTTTTGAATCTCTTTCTTTCGGTTTTCTAATTCTTTTAAAGCATTACTACCTCTTTCTTTCAATATAAAGGAACGTAGCAGTTGATTTTCATCTACGTATTTCTTATTGCTTTCTTCTAATTCCTTAAATCTTTTATTCAAGTCTTTAAAATCTTTTTCAAAGTTATTTTTTAAAACCATATTACGATTAATTTTTCTTTTCGAAACGGTGAGAAAATATTAATTCAGCCCACGACTATCATTCCTTTTTTTATAATGAAATGTTCAATTGATCACCATTTCTTAAAAATGTAAGATCAACTTTGTATAACATTTCTATTTAAGGTAAGTGTTTTATTAATTGCATATGCATATTTATAGGAAAGTATTCTTTCAAACAAATAAATAACAAATTTTGTATTTTTTTTTCATTAAACAGAAATTAGAATTAATGTAAATCTATTTAATAAAGAAAATTTCTTAAAAAAATAATATATTGTATTGTAAAACTGAGAAATCCTAATTATAAGAGAAGAAACTTTGAAATATAGCATTCGGTTGACAATTTAAGAAAGTAATAAGTTCAAATTTTTGTTCTATCAATCCGTATTTATTTTCAAATAGATATTTTTGTAAATATTCAATTAATTCTCGAAGGTTTAGCGGTCAATATTTTAAGGAAACTGTTCATGAAATAGCGCCATTATACAAATTTAATAAATTGTAGCAAACATAATAAGAAAATGATCTTTTTAAATATAACGACAATCGTATATTAAAAATTTCTGGTGATATTTTTGGCTGGAAAGTTAGATGACTAAAATCATTATTATTCTTATTGAAAGTCAAAGTTTGACGCAATATGAAATATTTTCAAGTTTTGTTTTCTCTAATTTCGAATGTAATGTTATAATATTCATCATCCTCTAATATTTGAATTTATCGAATTTATCGCACGGCCCTATAAGATCATGCTGAGTTTGTTTGACCAATATTTTTTCAATAGTTTATTTGCGTACAATATTGAGCATCAATTTACAATATTGCTATATAGTAAAAAATATTAGAATCTTTAATGTTAATTTTCAAATTTACCTGTTGTAAAACTCCATTATTTATCAAATCAACTAAATTACTAGTATTCATAATTTCTAAGTTAGTATTGCTAGAATCATTTCTTGAAATGGTTCGCGTAGATTTTTGAATCATTCATTTTTACATTGAGAAATCATAGCTAATAAAAATTAAAATGTAATAAATTAAAATAAAGAAAGAAAAGATTTTTAAAAAAAAAAGTTTATAATCAAATAAACTTTGATCTGAATTAATATGGTAGGTATTTACGTACAATATCCATAAAATATTTCAAGAAAATTTGTGTAGACATTTTTTTATTCTGTATAAATATTATTGGCCGGCAAATTCACTGTATGATTGTTGATCTTAACGAGAAAATTATAATTAAAGAAATTATGTAACCATTATAAAGATTCGATTGGAAAATTTTAAAAATTCCACAATTAAGTTGAATTTTTTGGTTTTCATATGGGAAGATTGCTAGGAGAATCAGTTTCTGAGAATTTTTTTGTCTAAAATTCTAAAATTGCATTTTTAATCTAAGTCCATGCAACTTCGATTTTTCGATTCACATAACATTGAAATTTTAAAATCGACCCGGAGACCCAAAGTTTATGAATGATTATTTTTTATTAATAAAATAAGTTTATATATAAATATTATGCCATCAGATTGGCCAATCTTTAAGGGACAAGGCCGTTCAAAGTAAATTTTCAGATTTTGTGACCCGACCGTGTCAGTTCAGGATTTTTTTTTGTAGTAAAATTTTTATCATATGACCTTACATAATAAAATCGGCATATCAGATTTTGTTTAAAAGAAAGCAACGAAAGAAGGATTTACATAGATTTATCTTTATTTGTGTAATATAAGATTTATTTGTGTGATATAGAATGACAATACATATAAAAATCTTACATATGAAAAAGAAAAATTAAATCGGGTGACCGTGTCAATTTTAAATTTTATCTAAAAATTTTAAAAATTTTCTATTACAATTCTAAGATTGAGAAGGTTTACCTGTTGATGAAAAACCAAAAATAAAAGATTTTTTTTGGAAATATCGATTCTATATTTATCACCTAACTAGTGGAAGCAGATTTTGAAGTGAAGTTTAACCCATCAAAAACATTAGTTGGAGAAAAAATTTCAGCACAATGTATTGCTCGGGAAACTAATGAGTTATAAGAAATGAATTATATATACATTACAATAAATACAATAAAGTTTTAATCTACCAATAAAATTGCACTTTATAGTCACATTATAATCTTTTTAATATTTTTATATATAAACTTTTTTTGAAAAAGTGACCCAGCCGGGTGACGTGAACCGAAAAATTAAAGTTGCATGGCCTAAAACAAAAATGCAATAAATCTGATTTTCCTAGATTAGAAATTTATTATTAAATAATCCGCATTTCTTCAGAGAATAGAATAAAAAAATTGGTTATTAGTATTAATTTAATATCTACATATACATACGAGGTAAAAAATATATTTACTCACACATCCAATTTTTAATCTATATTTTAGTTTCATCATTAACATTTTTTTTTTAGTACAATTACAATTACTTGCCTGACAAAACTCATTTTAGCACATGGCAAAAGTCGAAACACTATAATTTGACGGATTTGTTAATAATTCATAAATATGATTTTGACTTTTGACGGATTATAATCGTTATGGTTTCGAGTTTCGACGGTTTACCAATAAGATTTATTTTAGTTTTGTTAGTGACCCGGGAGTTTATCGGGCAATTTGCAGCTTTCATCAGATTTCACATTCATCCTTAAATGTTCAAACAATATAACTAACGTTCCGATAGCATATTTCTTATATTCTTAGATCAAAGAACATTATTATTAAAAATTATAAAATGATTCATTAAGCAAGTATCTACTTTCAAATGATTGTTGATTTAAACATTCGACTACAATTTTGGAAAAATTATAATAGTAATCAATGAACAAATTTCAATTGAATTATAACACGTGATAAATTTATTAACTTATCTTTTATTAACCTGAAATACCTCATAATCATCTATTTGAAACAAACCACCTGGAATATCAATTTGAAAATAACCATATGGGTTATTCACATGCCAAGTATTATCGATATCACAACAAATATCGTTACCATCACCAAAAACTGGACCAAATCTAATATCACAATATATAGCATTTTGTGCGTGATTATTTTTAATATAACCTACTTTTGCAGTTTGAAGATTTGTTCTATTAACGAATGAGTACATAAAACTATCTTTGGTAGTTTTCCATTGACCATTTCCTTCCCACCAAAATGGATTATATCCTCCCACTATTTGTTCAGTTCCTTTAATTTTTATTACGACTATATTGGCACCTTTGTTATCACATTTTTGATGAAATGCTGCAATTGTATTACCATCCCTACTGGCACGATAAAGTAAATTAAAACCATAAGGCGAATTTTTGTTATTAATTTCTTTCTTATCAATCCAACCGGAAATTTAGCAAAATGCCGAGAGTTAACTAGGATTGAATCACATTTTGACTGTCTAGGTGGTTGTATATTAATAATTAATTTCTTATCTGGTGCCAAAGCATAAGCCAAGAGGTTAACGACCAAATCCCTTGACAATAATTCATTAAAAGGAAGGACTTTTTCAAGAAATTCTACTGAAGAAATATAATGAAATCTAACTAAAGGGATATGTCTATAAAGAGTTCTTTCCATAACTGTAGTTTCTTCATTGCTCCACGCTTTGACGTCTTTAGGAATCGACGGGTTTTGAGCAAAACCCCACTTAATTAAGTTATTCCAAATATCAATTTCATCCAGACTTAAATCATCCCGTTTTAAAAGGATTTCTAATAAAGGGGCTTTTATACTGAGAAATTTATCAGAAGTGAAAAATTCTTTAGGGTCTTCACAAATTTTTTCAAAATAAAAATTTCGTAATTTTGTGAAAGTCTCATGTTGATAAATTGTTTCAAGAATTCCTAAAAGATTTTCTTGTAAAAACTCATGTTGGTCGTTAAATTAAATAATCTTCAATATCGAGAACTAATGATTGAAGATTAAGTGCACCTGCCGCTTTTAAGAGCTTTAACATTTCAGTTGCTTCTATATTCGTCATGTCAATCCTTCCGCAATATATAAATCTGAAATTCCAAGAGATATTAGTAACTTGGTTTATATTATACAGTAGTTGCAGTTGACGACTTATTTACCTTAAGATAATTTTAAAAAGATTTAGAGGAATGTTGGGTATTTTTAAAATAAATTTCCCTTCCTTCTTCTCAACATTTTCTTTATTTAATTCATCATAAAAATATTGCGACCTGAAACATAAAATATTTGAAAGTGCATGTAATTCTTTAACGTTTTCATTTTCACCGGCATAAATAATGACATCATATTTTTTGTCATTTTCAAATAACCTTTCATAATCATCTTGCAAACGTTCTATTGACATTTTTTTTTACAGAAAGTTAAATTGAAAAAAAGAAACAATAAAAAAAAGTCATTGCCATCGCATGCATGATAGTAGTGTAATACCAACATTTAAGTTTCCATTTATAGAGACACATGTTGCACGGGCTGTTTGCTATTATTGTAAATCATCTAGGATTTTGCAATAACCATCAATTTCACATTTATATGCCGAATATGATTTTTTAGACCAAAATAGGTTCAGATTTAGCATTGAGTCATTTTTTTTATTTTATTTTCCTTTTTTCCTGAAGTTTCCCTTTTCTATTGCAAATTTTTCATATGATCTCGACTTAATAGTAAACGATCCATATTATTTACAATATTTTCTTTACATTCATGAGTAACATGTATTATGTATAATAAATAAAAACATAAATAATAACATAAATAATTAAATTTAATTTCTAGTAGAATTATTCACTTTTTTCATTTTACAAACTTTTTATTAATGATTGCGTATCACTCAAAGTTAATAGCAACATTATTTACAAAGATAAATTTTTCAAAAATGTTCAAATAAATGAATGCGACAGATTTGAAAATAAGGTGTTAGTATTATTTATTTCATGGGGTTAGGAATATTATGGTTTTTTCCTAAAGGGAAATAACCATGATATTTATAACCCAATGAATAAATGGGAGCGTCATTCATTAAACATAACACGTGATTATGCATGATTAGCGAGTTAAACTTTTTTAGTGACAAACTTTTTTTTGTCATTATTTTTTTCCCACGCTTCATTTTTTCTTTCTATTCCACATTATTCAACTTTTTCTTCTTTTTTCATTAATAATGACAATGTGATTTGTTTCATCAACTAAAGAAACAATTTTAAAATTTCAGAATGCATTCAAGAAATGTAAATATATACGTTTATTTATTAAGTTTCGTAAAGCCTGTGGTTATTTAAATGAAAATGTTAAATTGGATAATAAAACATTATCTGTTCAATTAGAACAATTTTTAGTAAAATTAAGAAAATCTAATTGTCAAGAATATAAAGCATAATCACTATATACTGGATTTTGTGCATTGGCAAGAGAAATCTCTGAAATATTTGAGAAAATTAGAGTTATGAACTTATTTGATACTTCTTAATTTAAAAGTTTACATAAAACTTTGGATGGTCATATGAAATCAATTGCTAATCAAAAATAAAATAATCGAAAACAATCAGATCCCTTAGAAATTGATGAAACCAAATTTATACAGATATTTCTAAAGGCCTTTTATGAAGAGTTTAGATCTGGTTAACTTTATTATGCTATTAAGAAGTGGTGATGCTAAATGATTAAAAGCTTCTTAGATTATTGAAATGGATGATAGTAGAATAAAGCTTGAAATTACTTAAGGAAAAGAATCATGCAAGAAGAATTATAGATCAATATGCAGCATCTAATATAAGTTTTATATTACCTGATACTTAAAAAACATATACTCCTGTTGCAGATATCCAAATTCTAAATAAAGTTAAAAAAAATATTTATATACAATAGCTTACAAAAAAAATTAGAAAATAGAAAAGTTCAGGTCTAGAACTTTAGAACTTAATCTTTAATTTCATTCTTAGTAAGACCTGATCCTAATTTTAGAACTTAATTTGGACGTTTTCAATTTAGTTTTTATATAAATTATAATAAATAATATAAATTAAAATTTAATTTTACAGATATTTGTATATTGCAATTTAATTATAATCACATGAAATATGTAGATCGATTAGATTCTAATTAAACATTATATATCACATCTTTTTATTATCAAATTTTATGTTTTATATTATAAAATTTTTTAGCAAAAATGTCTTATTTGAACTATGATTTTAAAAATTTGAATGATATAAACAATGAATTTAACAATATAAAAACAATTAGCAATTTAATTTTGTAATATATTAATTATAATAAAATTATTAATAATAATTAAATAAAATACAATAAATTTAAATATTGTAAATGATTAATTAAGATATTCAAATATAATATACATTTATAAATTTTAAAGGGTATTATACTATAAGGTATACTTTGGTTTAAGGGGTAAATAATAAATTTTTAATGATCTAATAATATTAAATATTTAATAAAAAGATGTTTTTTTTAAAAAAATAATGTATTTGCATTTACATGATATTTGTTAAAATGATTGTTTATATTATTTATATTGTTTATTTTGATAAAAAAGGAAAAATTATAAATTTTTATAAAAATTTTCAAAAAATTTTTAATCTTATAATAAAAAATCATTGGTATTAAAAAGCTTAAAATTGAAAGAATTGGGGGATAATAATAGCTTGTAATCTTAAAATAAAATACTTTTAAAAGTATAATACTAAAATAAATATTATTTAATAATCTAAACTCAATTTAGATTACAGTTATATATAAATTACAGGACTTTCATAAAGACTAAGTCAGTCTATTTATATACCAGAACTAATAGATCTTAGGACTTTAACTAAACTTTAACAGACTTTTCATACCTTAAAAAAAATATAAGTATTATTAGTTAATTTTAAAAGTTTATAACAGATTAACTATTAGGGTTAAAATCATAATTTTATATTTATTTTAGTTGCATGTGATTTCATGATATAATTATATCATGAAGTCACATGTGACTTAAATTAAGTTATGAAGGTAACTTCATAGTCTGCCAGTAGCTTCATAATATAGTGGTAACTTCATAGTCTACTGATAGCTTCATAATAAAATGGTACCTTTATAGTCTGCCAGTAGCTTTATAATATAGTAGTAGCTTCATAGTCTGCTGATAACTTCATAATCTAATTATATAATCTAGTGGTAATTTCATAATCTAATATCACAATCTGATGGTGATTTCATAATCTAATGGTAGATATAGTGCTTTAATTTAATAGTGATGTTATGATCTAATAGTGACTGCTTTCTTCTTATTTTTAATTCATTTACATGATAAATTCTATAATGGAGTTGTTGACTCTATATAGCTGTTTTAATATCTGGTTTTATGTTGAAGATACTGGCCATTTGCGTCTGATTAGATACTGAATTCTATGTTGAAGTGCTTCCCCTTTGCGCCTATTTGGTTACCTTTCTAGATGCTGAAATCGTGTAAAAAAAGGTGATGAGTGACACAGTAAATTCAATGTAAATCTGCGTCTAAATTTGATCAGTACTATGGCATAATTTCTGATCGATCTTTTGGGCACATGATCTGAAGGATCCAAGTTGGTACCATAGTAGCATCATAGAAGTAACCCAGAGGGGAAATAAGAAACTAGTATAGTTCTATTAGTTCACCAGTTATATATGCTTGTTTGGATGCTAAGTTATTATACCCCTTAGTTTATACCATTTGCGACCCAACTATTATACCAGTATAAGTATGCCATTTTCGCATTCTGAAGTTTAAATTATTATCACGTGATTCAATACATAATTTTACGAGATGTTGTTAGACTATTGTTACAAAACGAGTAAATATAATATTTATCTTATTCATCTTATAAAGTATATTCATATTCTGTAAGTATTTCTATCATATTTCATCTTAATCGAATATAGAATAAATATTAGGCATGGTAATATCCATGCAAGTACTACATGTAAAAAAGTTTAATTTGTGTAACTTTTAAAAGATAATATCTGACCCATTTGATTACCAGAATAAAGTGATTTTGAGGTATACAATTTGAAAGATCGAAGCTGATGCCATTTTATAATCCAACTATTGCCTATTTATTACCAATATGTGTATGCTGATTTAATATTCTAGAACAGAAATTTTACTAGGTCACTTCCTAGATCAGAGTTTATTATAGGAGAAAGCGTTCTTTTTTTATTTTATCTTGTTCCTGTATTATCTTCTCTAGGTGCCCTAGTTGTCCTAGTAAAATAAAGTTCTAGAGAAAAAAAATGGATTTTTTTTATGATATCTTTTCGGTATAT
Organism: Funneliformis mosseae; assembly: GCA_910592005.1. Lineage (NCBI taxonomy): Eukaryota > Fungi > Glomeromycota > Glomeromycetes > Glomerales > Glomeraceae > Funneliformis > Funneliformis mosseae. The sequence continues at coordinate 19,551 of CAJVPP010000117.1, read as the reverse complement.
ATATCAGTATGCTATATGTATGCTATAGGTATGCTATATTTTTGCTATACCTATAGATAAAAAAAAAATAAAAAGTAAAGAAGTCTGAAATTTTCTAAATCACCTAAAGCACCTAGAGCAGATCGTTCAAGAAACCATTCTAGCATCCTAATAAAGTTAATTTACTATTTCACTTCTGCCTTTGGAAGTCAAAAATTTCTTAAGGCAGATTTTTCTAGAGCAGATTTTTCTAGTTTGCCAGTTTCAGGCCAGCTTGAATGCTGCCATTCCTATAAAAATTCTCTATCCTTATAAGAAAAATTCTTGAGGATACTCTTAGGGATAATCTTGATATTATTTTTGGACTTCTTAATTTGTTTTATTGAGTTCTTTACTACTTGTTCTTAAGAACTCTATCAACCCTAAGAAATTTTAAAGTTCTAGAAAAAAATTAAAATTTTTCTATAGTATACCACTTGGATAAATATTAATTATATATATGGTTGATATGGTTGATATATGATCAATGTATGGTATGTATAAAAAAAAATAAAAAAGGTAAAGAGTTTAAAAATTCATAGGGCTCATAAGATTCTTAAGGACAAGTAGTAAATTACCTTCCCAGTGTTCTAAAATTGTTAAAGAAAATACTTCTAGCGTTCTTATTAAGTTTTTTTGCCATCCCTATAAATTTTTTATGAGGCCAAATTTTTGATAAGTTGTTAGAGACAACTTATAACATTAGGATTTTTATTTTATTGAGAGCCTATTCTAATGCTTCTGGTATCTACCCATTCTGAAACATCTTATCTAGTTTCTTCTGGTAATAATATTTTTTTGAATGATACTTATTTACATGCAAATTACAAAATCCATGTTTAGATGCTGTTTATCTTATACAACCATCTTGTTTGCATTAAGCTCGCTGATGTCTTTTTCAGTGAATACTATATCCTTCTGATCGCGTACTTCTATTCTTACAAACTATTCCATCATCAGAGGAATATTGATAATGTATCCATCTCCCATTAATATTATTCTCAGTTAATTTTTTTGATGTCTATAATAATATTTATTTTTATTTTAAACTTTTTTGTTTGGGTATTATACCAAAACCAGGATATACTAGATAATATATCTGAAAATTTTTACTATGACCCAATCTGAGCTTTCAGACTTCCTTGACACCTCCACCCTGTACTATTGTAAGTTTAAAGCATCTGATATAGGATAATACCAATATAAAATTTGTAATGATAGTGATAAGCCAAGACATTTTCTTGGCGCAGATAATAAGGATGAAATAGAAGCCATACTTTCAGAATGTAAAGATCATTCTTTACATGAATTTATTGATGGTAATGAGCCACTCCAGCCTATTATAGACTTTGATTTATCACAAGAGATATATGATTCTATTGAACCTAAACTAACAGATAAAGAGATATAAGATTTACTTATTAGTGCTGTTATAAAGGTATGTTTAAAGATATTCCCAAAGTAGAATCCTAAAACTATAACTATTATCAGCAGTAGTGATGCAAAAAAATATCTCTCCATATCTCCACTTATGGTATAAGACTTAAAAATATTGCTCAAGTTGCATTGTTTACTAAACTCATTCGTAAAAAAGTTCTAATGACTCTACAGGTAAATAGTATTATCAATAACATAGCAAATAAATGAATATTCTCCTTGCGAATGATTGGAATACCTAAGTTTAATGAAAATACTAACACTCATGTATGGGTAGAAAAAGTCATACATCCAAAAGATGGATTTGTTTTTGACTTCATGATTCGCCTGCCTAATGATGAGTCAAAAGTCATTGACAGTCCTCTCTTGGTCATTCCTAAGGCAGAAATAGGAAGATGTCCTAGCATAAATAAAGTTACCACTGATGCTAAATTCGAACTAGTAGAGACATTACTTCAAGAAGCTAATATCAAAAGGTATAATCTTTCATATCCATCTAAAATTTTCCTAATAATTTTTCACTATTATATATTTCTCCATCATACTACTCAATATGTGACTGAGAATATGATAGTAATAATGCTTATATAATATGAAATAAAAAATCATACAATTTTACTGTTACTGAGTAAATCAAGATAGGCAACTCAGGTCTAGAAAACCTTCGAAAAAACTTCTTATTAATAAAATTGCCTTAGATCGAGAACAAAAGCTCCTAAGTACTACAAAAGTAGACTGATCCAGAATTTTAGATCCTAATGATCACTTCACATAGGGTGATCTAATTGATATATGCGTATCTAAGCAAAAATTTTCTCATAATAAAATTTATGATGCAATTTAAGCAACAGTTATTTGTATTCAAACAACATCAAGATTATGGATACTCAAAACAGAAGATATGAATAGTGAATTATATTTTAATATAGCGCCAAAACTAGATCTTGCCAAGTATGAAGTTAACTTAATTGAGCTAGGAGAAGAGCTAATGAAATTAATTAATTTAATAGATCGGGCAGTTATCAAAGATCTAATCCTTTACTGCAATATTAATTTTCTTTCATATCTGCTAAATACTTCAGCTTATGATACAAAGTTTTTTAATCTTTTCATAGTATTTTAGCTAAACCAATAGCAGAGATAAATAAAGAAATTATAGAATTAATTCTTTGGCAAGTAAAAAACGTAATCTGTAGTAAAGATAAAAGACTTGATGAATATATTTGAAACTGGTAGGCATATTTAGTATAGAAGCCAGAGAAGAAGCCCCAAACTATCTTAGTACTAAAATCTATATTACAACAGTACGAGAAAAATATTATTACTGACTTTATTAGTGATAAAGTCTTGGGATTACACCTTCATTTTGCAACTTCAGATTTGGAAAAAATTCTTGGACATTTTAATAGTGCCATTCAAGCTCGAAAGCTTATTGTTATAAATGAGACTGGAATATCTAGTGGAGAATGGTATAGATTTAACGGGCATCTCAAATCACTCATAACAGAATGAATGGTAGCTATAGAGTGTAAGGATCTTGAAACTATACGAATAAATAATTATGCTAGGTATATAGTTACAAGCAATCAAGATGCTCCGCTTAAAATAGACATAGGTGATTCTCATATAGTTTGTTTTGATGTTTCTGCATACTGTAGAAATAATATAGCATATTTTGACTGGCTAGGAGAAATACTAGACCATCCTGATATACTAAGAGTAGTAATGTCATACCTTCTTAACCATAACTTAACAAATTAGAGTCTAAGAAAAATTCCTGCAACTAAAAGGAAGATAAAAATGATGCAAGAGCAACTTCCTAATCCTATTCAATTTATAATTGATTATATTTCATCTTGGTTTGAGAATCATATTAGTAGGTTTAGCTGTAAAAAAGTATACCAAGATTATCTAGAATAGTGTAAATATAATGGGAAAAAGCTATTAACTAGTAAGGTTACTAGAAAGAAATTTTTACTAATTAGTATTGATAGAACACGTTCACGAGATAATGGAGTAAGAGTATATCAGTATATTCTCGATCATCCTAAAATTGTAGTCAAACTCCGTGAATCTGACCTAAGTGATATGGAAGAATTTTCTGATATATCTCAGACTAACTTATCTGAAAATGAAACTATAGACATACCTATATTCAATGTGCCAAAAATTATTTTTCAAAAAATAACTGAAACTCTAGTCAAGAAATCTAAAACTACTAAGGTTTCTAAACCACCTGAGCCAGTAATCAACGAATATGAGACTAGTAAGTATCCTGAATCAATGAGCCTATTTGTGAAGTAGTAAATATGTTTCCTAAAGAAACAATGGTCCCAAAGGGATCGCTCAACTGATTCTTCTAAGCCTATCAATCAAGTATTATCTGCTATACTCCTGGCTAGATAACAATGTAAAGATCGTCTTAAAAAAGGGCAGTCAAACTCGGTAAGAATCCAGATATCTTCATGACTATCACCGAAAAAGACAGGCTCGATTCTATTGCATTTCGAGATAGAATAGAAACTGATTCACAAATGTGTGAATATGCAAAAAAGATGAAAGAAGACCCCAAAGAATATATAGACATGACAGTATGAGAAAGATTAATAGGAAAAGAAATAAACTGTCATTCTCTCAAGAATAATGAAATCGCAATCTCATGGTTTGATACTAATGAGAAATGGCAAAAAAATATCATACTTCAGAAGAATGATATGCTTTGGTAAAGAACAAATAAGAGTAGGTTGATTAATATTAGTAAAGATATGACTTTCGTTCTTTATAACTGGGCAATATAAAATTTCAAATTATTATTATGTATTTTTTTTTGCATATCCTATCTACCCGTAAATTTCAAATTAATGTGGCTAGAGCAAGAATTATATATTTTTTCCCTTCTCTAGCTCTCTGATAGTTTTTACTGACCATGAGGTAGATAAATGACAGAATAAATTTTTTAAATTGAACTTTTACAGATATAGAATAACCTAAGAGTTGCATATAATCTAGTAGTTACTTCATAAGCTATATCTACACAACCATGTCCGCAATTGTAACAAAGTACATTGCAGAGCACAAACTTAGTAAAGATATGAGTAATGAAAAACTTAGTTAGCACGTTTCCAGAATTACTTGAGCTTTTGACAGATAAAATGAAAAGAGACAAGGGTCGTCAGCGCTTTCAAAAAGGGTATAACTTTAGCAGAAAGCAGGCATTTGTACTAATTTCTAATCAGAGAATTTGCTGAAGTAGAAGTCAGGTAATTCCCAAAGAAGAAGGGAATGAAGCAGGAGAAGTTAATATATACTAAGTATCTGACATCATCTCAAATAGAGAAACTATCAAAAGTATAGCCTAGCGTATTGTTCGAGATAATCTTGGTGAAAAAGAAGTAAAGGCAATAGCCAAAGCTTTAACTATAACATCCTTTAACCCTGTCACTACCACATTTCATCTTAGTAAACTTTGAAGAGAATTGTGAAAACTTAATGTCTTAGAAAAATAATCTCTGCTACATTAGATGAAAAAATAACTTACGCATTTAATAAGATTCAAAAGGAGCGTAGAGATTAACGTGAAAATAAAGAGATTAATTTTCCAGATCACTTCTCATTAGAATCAGTTAAGAAGAGACTCAATTTGTAAGACATCCACTGTGCAAGCCCTAACTGATGTAAGTATCATGCTTTGCATCTGTCCTGCTGAAATTAAAGACTTGCATATATCTAATGGAGATTTAACTGGATACACAAAAAACTAAGATCAGCAGAATAATCCTCAAGTATTTAGATTGTTAAAAAGGGATGAAAAGCAGGCTAAACTTCTTTTTACTTGGATTCAAAATGTAATTTCTTCTGGACAGTGGAGGGATCCAGAAGTGACAGGAGTTAAATGGTTTAATATATTTTTGAAAAAAGAAAGATTTCTTTCTGAAACTGGTAAACCACTCCTCTCTAGCTATTTGCGTAAATTAGAGGCAATATTTGCGATCATATTAAATAGTGCGAAGAATTTATCAGAAGCTATAACCATCACCAGTCAAGCCCTTCGACATTTGTCAGACAACCATTCCTACTCAGCGTAAAACTATACAATAATCAATTTTTGAAAAAGAGGACAGCTTTATAATCAGGTAACGGCATTTGAACTGTTTGATAAAAACTAATCACATATATTGGTTAGAGGATCAAGATATCATTTTTTAATTTATTTTTTCGTTCGCCTAAAATATAGCATATATAAAATATCGCAAAATAGTAACTGATCAAAAGTATTTATCTGATAGTATAGCTAGCAAGCAAGAAGTTATCAGATACACAGAAAAATTAGTCCAAATATTCGGACTAGATGAGCCCTTTTCAGTGAAAATAGAACGTTAAAGAAACAATTAAAAGATTATCATTCCCAACCTAATACTTTAGAAAGGAGGGTAAAAAGATTAGAAAAAAATGTGAGATCCTTAAAAATTGAATTAAAAGATCTAGATGAATGTATGGATAAGGAAACTGTAGTCGACTTAATATAAGAAATAATTCCCTTGCTGATTGGTAAAAAAGGTAAGGATTTCTTCTATTTGTCTGAGTCTTCTGAAGAATCTGATTCGGTTTAGATGATAAGAGAGAGAAAAGCTATTCCTCATAAGCAACAAAGAAGAGTACAGCTAAGAAGAAGGTCTGGAATAGTAATCATCAGCTCAGAAGAATTTGCTGAATCACAGATTGTGCAACAATCACCTTATTTTTCGATTGAAAAAATCTTCTAACCATATAAATATGCATATAGTTAATTTGCTAGAACAACTTCTGCTAGAATTAATACCATTTATTCTAAAGGATTTTTCAAATCAGAATCTAAAAAATTTTCACAATATAAATATAATATATGGACAAAGGAGATAGATCTTGAATGGTCCAAAAGAAAGATTCTTTCGATTTTTGTATTATGTCATTGGTTCAAGACGAAAATACAGTCAAGGATTTTTATTTGAAGCTGGAAGAGTGCAACAAGAGTTTAGGCTATAATGAAAATTTTTTTAAATACGCATTATTAAAAGGATTATTACCTGAGAATGCATTTAAAGCCCTAATGGATGGTTTACAAGCACTTGCATTAGATAAGATATTGGAAAGACTTATCCTAGAGCAATGATCGCATGATTTTCTTAAAGGTATTTTGCTATTTTTTCGTTTAAAGATACAACATATAAACAGAATATTTATGATGCAATCAAGTATCTTTTATTTATCAGAACTATTAGAACAGACTTTACATTTTTTAGTGATAGATAAATCTCTCTACCCCACTCTATTTGTTTCCTGATTATGATACAGATGTGATGCTTCTATTCTATAGAGACACATTAAGCTAAAGGGAAAAGACTTATATCCTGGATAATCTCTTTCAAATGATTATAATTACTGTGCAAAGGATCACCTCGATTAAATAAATACATAAGGATAGAACATGCAAAGAATCTCTCTTAATTAAAAAATTCATAAAGCTAATATGTAAGAAGCAAACACCAGTTTATTGCTCAAATGTAACTCATCTCAAAATATCATACTTTCATTTACTTTCAGATAAAAAAATCATAAGTATTGTACATTCATGCCCAAATATAATCCATTTGAATTTCATAAATAGCATAGGATTTAGTAATAAGTATTAGAACTGATAGTGGGTTCATACCTGAATCTGAAGTATCTCAAACTGTGTGATGATCAGTCAGGTGGCTTTATGAGTTTTTGTGTTTAAGTAGTAGATGATGAAGGTCTATGGAGGATTGCAAAGACATGCCATAAATTAGAATATTTAAATATCGCTTACCGCACAGAGATTACTGAACATTCAATTTGTGATATTATTCATTCCTCTCCAAAGCTTTGACATCTTGACATTTCTTTTTGTAAAATTACTGATATGACTATCAAAGAAGTTGCCAGATCATATCTTAATTTAAAATATATTAATTTGAGAGGATATTATATTAGTAAAGAAGCTGTAGATCAGCTCATTTCACTTAATCCAAATATCCATATCAAGAATTACTGAGATCTGAATAATATTCAAGCTGAGATAGAGCGAGTGGTAGAGCTAATATTAACACAATCTTTAGTTACTAATATTAAAACTCAGTTTCACCAGGGATTCTGACAACCTAATTCCAACATATCTATAACAGTTGATAGATTACTCAACGATCAAGCAGGATGGTGGAACTCTACTGATCTAACTAATCTGGAGTAGTGATCATCAGCTGTTGCCATATTTGTTCTATGTTTTGTGATGATTATAGCATCTGAAAGTAATAGTTCTACAGTCGTATTATGCAAAATCATTCTATGATTTGTTAATTAATTTCTAACCCATAATGTAATACAGTAAATTTTCTCAACTGTCAAAGCTATTCTGACTTCCTGTGATCCAAATACTTCATAACTTGGCTTATTTTGAAGCTCTCAGTATCTTGCATCTGGTCGAATTGATTTGGAATTTTTACATTATGTGGATCACGTTTTGTAGGTAGTTGAAATTTCAATTCTTATATAGTACTAATAATACATTTTAGGATTCACTAGGTAGCTATGAATTCTTGTATAACAATCTACTAATTTTTCACCTCCTTTAGGTTCCTAGAATCAGAAACTAGTATTTTGTAGATTGCCAGGTCACCAGCATTTCACACGCCACTTTGGCAATATTATCTTTATAAGATTCCCAATTTTTCTCACTAAAATTTGAAAAAAGAAAAGCTATCTGAATATGTTATTAAGGTATATTAATAAGAATTGACTATCTTCTGTAATACCAAAGGTACAAATGAGGGATAAAATTACTAATATTTCTAATCACAATTCCAAAAAATTGTTAGATATCTCCTGCAGTATCTGCAAAGAAGGAAATAATTGACCTTACGATTTTCTGAATAACCACGCATCTAGTGATCAGAATTTCACGAAATTTGATTTGGTAAATGTCCAGAACCTGCTGAATCCCGATATTCAATCCTCATCAAAATTGGGTTATTGGTTGATGAGCTATTTGTCAGGGAATTCTTACTGAGATTTTATTCTGACATATTCTGCGCAGTAATACGTATGTGAATTATTACCAGGTCCCTTTGGAGCCTGATCTGGCTGAAAGTACGTTATGTATTTTTTACTCAAAAGTTTCAAAAGTTTCAAAAGATATAGGCTAACCCTTTTCTTTTTAGAACCTAGTGAGTAAAAAAGGGTATTTTGCAGATCATAAGATAGGGCATCATTAAAAAGAAAATCAAAAATGGAAATAGAGTGATCCCTCCTTCAATCAAAACTTTCAGGAGATTTTCTAACTGGCCGGAATAGGATATTTTTTTTCGAATTTATGAGAAAAAGAGGATAATAAACGATAGATATACCATTACTCTATTAGTATAAATTTATAACATATCAGTTTAGCATGTAATCGTTATTTCATTAGATTTTCTTTTAGCACAATTTTTTCTCTGTGCAAATATGTTATATCTTTGCAAATCAATTTATACTATTACTTCTGATTGTTTTATTCCTAGAATGGCTAATTTTTTCGCAAAAATAATTATGCAGATCTATATGATATTTTTTATAAATACCCTGCCTATTTTTTTCTTTCACTTTTGATCCACATTATAGTGGAGTTATCATTGTATATTGACTTTAAACCAAACTATGCCACAAATAAATAGAACTTCCGCCTTTTTATATATTCGAAGTAAGAAAAAAAATTATCAAATTTCTCTTGTGACCAGCGTCTCATATACAGATATTTAGTTCTTCTTTTGGCTATTCTTTAGACAAAAATGAAATAAGAGAATAGTACTTTATAATATAAGTTATTCACATACTGTCATACATGATTCAGAGGATCCTAATAAATATTTTAATAAATTTTTATTAATAAAAAACTTTTCCCTTGCGTAAGGGTTCACGGCTAAGAATTTACGAAAAAAATATTGTTATTTTCATTGCTTAAATATATATGTTATGAGGATATAGGGATATGAGAATGCGCTAAATTTTTTTGTCTTTAAGTACAGATGTCACTCTGGATCTTAACTTTCTTTTTTCAGAAATAGAGGTATAAATATGATATCATTTTCACAATTATTCCAAGCTTGTATTTTGACACAGGTTCTCTACGCTAGTGTATATAGACATTTATTTTACCAGATGATTGTAAAACATATGAAAGGATTATTTCTAGAGAACCGCTTTAGTATTTCTTTTCTTCCAAAAAGTAAAAAAAATAACAATTTCACATAAAACTAATAAAACGCTATCTAAAAAATATTCTCAAACTCAGATATTTTCTTGATTGCACTCTTTAGTAACACAATTATAATTTACGAGATGGTAACCTGTGATGTCCTTACAATAGATATGATTCAAGACATTTTTTCAGGAAATGTAAACATTTATATAATCTTTGCCATTGCTATCTTCTTTTTTTGCAAAAATCTAATGTGATCAGGAGATAATAATCTCAAAAAAACAGTCTTAATATTAAATAATGAACTTCAAAGAATGTGTACAGAAGCTGAATGAAAAAATAATGCGGTATCTCAAGGTAAGTCATATGCTACAGAAGAAAAAATATCACATCATGCATATATACTTATTTACGCTAAACTGCATCTTATTTTTTAGCCAAATTAAACCAATTTTCTTCTATAAGTCACGTTTTTATAAAACAGTATTCTGGATATACAGATGAATATGAAACATACTGGGTCAAGTTTACAGCCCTTTTTAATAACAGGAGGAAAAGTAAAGCTCATTCATCAACACAATTGTATAATATTTTATCGATTGAAATTAGACTTAGTGCTAGCACATTAGCTAGTTTTTATTGTCATCAAAAATCACCAAGAAAAACTTCTATAAATAAAATTATCGAATGGGTTGAAAAGGAGGGAAATAAGAAATCAGTTAGTTTTTCTGATAGTAGCAGTAGTAACAACAGTAGCAGTAGTAGTAGCATTAAAGAAAGTATCGGTAGAGATAATATTACGAAATAACTTGATGCTGAGACTTTCATTTACAGCTTAGGATTTGAGAACTTCCTCCCTCTTTGATAGCATTATTTATTCCAATCATTATATTCCTCTAGTCTTTTGATCTATTATCTTTTTATTCAATTTTTTACTAATGGATCAGTCATATTACATAATGATAAATAAAGATTTTACTTTGAGTTTTTTGAACGTGTTTCGCATTTTACAAGTGATATTTATTTATTAATTACATTTGTTTATTAATATAACTATAATTGTAAAAACAAACAGTTAGAATATTAAAATACTATTCTACAGTTGCTAAGCGCTATACATATATATTAATAAAATATATTTTATTTCCTTTTGTTTTTCTAAACTGTTTTCTTTGCTTCCATAATTAATTGTTACATTAATTACATTTGCATTTTGAGAGAATGAGGGGATTGTAGGAGTAATAGGTCTAAAGACAACAGGAGTCTCAATAAAAGGCGTTACTAGTCTTGATGATTTAGTTTGTTTAGCAGAAGAAGTATCAAACTCTGTTTCAAAAGGATCAGGTGTTGAGAGTATTGATTGGATGATTATATTAGATGACATTGTAGAATATTGTGATCTTAGAAACAATAAATATTTTTTCTCACTTTAGTTTGAAAAAAAAAAACTAACAGGATAGGCTATCTCCTGAAGGTCTTGACTGAATGAGAAATAAATACCAGGAAATTTCCAAAATTCTGTGGAGAACTCCTTGTAATAATATTCTCTAACAAGATTTCTTCTTTTTGACTTTTGTCTTACCCCCTCATTAGTTTTAGTATTAGCTTCTGCTACGGCTTTCTTATAGGCCTGGGTTGTCTATATTTACCAAAAATATTAGATCAGAGTTTGATTAAATATATACAAAGCGCTCAATTATCTACTTATATAGTATGTTTGAGTTAGAACTAAGAATTTCTTGTTACAATCTTCTCCAGTGAAGTATTTTGTATTATTTGCTTGATTAATATTTTTCACAATACTCTCTCAGAAGTTTTTCTTATTACGATTAAAGGTTCAGTGATATTCTTTATTACCATTTTTATATTCATCAATTAACATGCGGGTTTGTTTCTTGTTCCACTATACGAACATTTTTAAGTTTATGAGAAATGAAGAGCAAAAAAAGACTTGCTTATATAGAACATAATTGAAACTAAGTAAGACTAAATTAACTTTGCGTACAGTCAGCGCTTTAATTTTTGTAATAATTAATATAATGATTAATTGAAAAATAATGGTGGTTTAGTTACTACATAAAATATGATTGGTAATGCCGATCCATAATACATCTCATAATTTGAGTTGCAAGAAAGTTATAAGAAAGTTGTGAGAAAATGCCAGAATCTGACTGGAAGCCAGAATGATACAGAATTTTTATGTTATATCTAGCTAATTTCTGTTAATCACGAGAGATCCATATACAGCTCTTTGACTAAGTCAAGTGTAAATATAAAATTAGTTTAGCCTGAGAGAGGATCTATATAATCCCCAATATGCTTATAATTGAATAAAATGAATTTGAATTTAGCAGTATGTAGTCTCTCAAATCAGCTACAAATCAATTAACCACTAATCAGCAAATCTGTATAAATTCGAATGATGATATTCTATATTTTATGTTACTCAAGAATTTGCTAAAAGCATTATAAATCAATAAAATTAATATAATTTGCTAAATATAATGGTTATTACCTTGGCAAGTGCTATTAACATTAATATGATTATTGATAAAAAACAATGGCAGTTACCTAAGCCTGTCAGTAATCATCCTAGATATAATATAGAATATTTTAGAACATATTTCAGAAATTACTAGAGTAGCATCGATTTCAAAAAATTCCTTGCTAATGAAAAAATCTATGACAAATTATCAATAATGAAAAAGAAAGAGTCTCCAATGCAGTGGGAATTACGAATTAAAAATACTCTCCAATATTTATTATCATGAAATAAAAATAGCATATACCATAGTTTCTGCTTATTTGCAGGATTTGGTGAAGGCAAATTTGACGAATTATATCATTCTTATTTTCATCCTAAAATCTATAAAAACAATATGGCAATCTGCTTTCATTGCTGGAAACCATTTTGAGTTAATAAAATAAAGCCAACTAAGATATACACCATGGATGGTATAGATTCGTTAAATTGATTGAAGCTAAAGATATGATGCAGAGACATTGGGACTAAAAATGTTCTGATCTTTTAAGTGATCTTGGACGTGTAAGGGTTAAATAATAAGCTTTTGAGCTACACTTGCCAACTTCAAACATACTATTTATCTCATCTCTATATGCAAAACTAAATAATTTATTATCATTCACAAAACATCTTAATCAGCCAAAAGGTATCTCAATAAGATTGAAAGATTGAGTAGAAATTATGATTGTTTAACTATTTTGACTAACTAATTTTAAGCAATGTAGATTATTACTTTTGACTAAATAATATCTCAACTATATTCCATTTTTTTACGCTATATAATCTGCATGCATAATTGCTTAGCCTAGTATAATTATGAAATGTATTACCTGCAGGATAAAAAACCTGATTTGTCTATTCTGGGTTAGATTTTCTAATATATAACAAAGTATTATTCAGAAAGATCAATGAAGCGATCTTGAGGATTTTTGATTTCTAAATATTACTATAATTATGGCTTTGAAAATTTCTATGCAATACTTATCTAGCAAGCTTATAGGAATTACAAGAAAAGATCTAAATCTTTGGCAAAACAAGTTTGAGAGGTGATGCGAAATGATAGTACTCCTGATAATAAGAAGTTTTTAGATGTGAAAAATGAATCAGAACAATCAGAATATATTTGTCATTGGGATGAGAGACGTTGTTATCCAGTAAAAAATAATTGGATGTATGAGAAGATAGTCCAATTATAGATATGATTAAATATAGTATTATATATACTTGTTAAGAAATTATTATATCAGCAAGGATATATAGTCGTTAGAGATGTATATTGGTTTGACATGTTAAAATGGTTATGGAATCCTGAATATTATAGTAGTATTCATAAAAAAAAAATATAATTATGCATTCTTCACTAGAATTTCAGAATACGAGATATATAAGAGTAAATCATCAGAAATGGAAAAACCTATATACTATTCACTGTTAAAATACATATATCATATTTACGAGAAAAAAGATATTACTGTGAATTTTACAGACTTAGATAATAATTATGAGTTTGTGCGCTGAATTTTCCAGATCAGACCTTAACCAGATTCTGAATATTGTTTTAATAAAATAATATACTGTTTAACTATGCGAAGCACCTCAAGGCCAATGTATGTAAGAGAACTGTATGCGATATAAATAACATGTATTTCTGATTCTTGTTAAAGTATATATGATGTAATAGGTAATACACTGCAAATCATTTGTAACTCTGTGTGGACTGCTTGTATGATAAATTGATTTTTATACATAAGAAATCAATCCCCAAAATAATTGAATTTTTTCCCTATCTTTCGGAATAGCATTTATTTATGAATTTATTTCTTCCAAAGTGTTGCATTGCTATAGGCTATTCCTACTAGATTTCAACTGGAGTATATTTATATAATATTAGTAAGTCTTTATTACTAAGCGGTCGGGCAATTGAAATAAAGAAAAAAAAAGTATGATTATATATACCTCCAGCTCCTTAAGGCTAATGCATATAAGTATATATAATATAAATTAACATATTTTCGATCCTCATTAAAGTATATACTGTTGAGATTTTTAATGCACATTTCACATATCCTTATTCTTGAACACAAACTTTCAGTGTAAGAGTCTGTTGCATATTCTCCTGTCTCTTTTTCTAACATGAATACAAGCCTAAAGAGAATGTAAATAGAGTCATTTAAAAGGGTAATATAGTGAAATTATTACGCTTTTACATTATTTTTTTTATTTTGTTTAGTAAGCTTTTAACATTATATTTTGACTACTTTCATCATTATATCTTCAGAATATTTATATATAAAAATTGTAAAATATTTGACCAGCGTAAAGACTGAATATTTAATGGCAGGCTCCATTATTTACCAAGGGTTAAAAGAAAATCCTTGGATTAGTAAAGACGAACTAAGAAGTGTTGTAGAAAAAGCAGTTCATTTGATAAAAAACTCATATGGTATAAATTTTGAACGTTCTGGAAAACTTATTCAAATTATAGTACAAGTACACTATTTTATATGTGAAATATTATGATCATATTATATCAAATGATAAGTACGCAAATAGTAGTACTTCTGAAGAGATAAGTATGTTGGTATAAAAATCCTATTAGCCTACCAACAGGATTTTCTTCGATGATGTGAAGGGTTATTTATGTTGAAGTCCATGCTTATTTTAATGTGGTTAATATTGTGCTACACAAAATTTTATTTGTGTAGCTAGGCTATACTGGGTGATTTTTTTGTGTTATTTTTAATGACTACGTGGTTATTAATATTTTCATTTGATGCATCAGCGGTTATCTAACTTATTTGTATATCTACATTAGTTCAATATTGCTTTTGATTATATTAGTAATTTGCAGGATGTTGGAGTTATAAAAACGGTATGTTTTAAGAAAGGGTAGATGATATAAATATATTTAATAACAATCTTTTGACTTGTAGAATAAAGAGAAACCTCTTACCTTAGGGCAGATTAAATACAATATAAATAAGTTGAAAGGAAAACTTGCTATAGGTAACACTATCTTTTTTTTTATCATGCTGACAAGTCAGATTAATATAAGGTATTTGTATTATTTAGACTAGAATATCAAAACTCTACCAGGAGTTAGTAGTTATTTTAAATGGATTAACAATCTCTGAATTAATCTGAAAGATCCCTTTAGCTAGTCAGATCATCAGTAGTGATTCATTACTAGTAGCTTAATTATTAAAAAAAATAAAAGAAAAAATTTATAGTATGTATCTTTGCTAATACTCTCTTTTTTTTGACAGTGAAAAATAATATATATTGTTTCTACCATCTAAAAATTAAATTATATTCATTCCAGAAACCAGTTGAAGAAATAGTACCCCCAACAATACCTTAAGGCATAATAGAAGAATGTGTAAAATTCGTAATAAATTTATGTCACAAAGTATACCAAGGTTGCAAGAAAGATTAACGTATGATAGGAATTGGAAGGAAGGCGATAATAAGCTTAATGAAGTTATATTATAAATTCTTGATACATTGAAAAGTATTTAGTGCAATCCAGCTTTTGGTCCTGAATTTGTTGAAATGATGAATGAGGGTACCTATGTTAATAATGTAATTATTTCTGCAATCCATACTACATTATTTGATAACTCTTTTAGAGAACATGCATTCATTACTATGTAAGTTTTTGTAATATCTGACTATAGCTAGTTACGAATCTTAAATTATAATGAATATAATTCCTTTTTTTAGTTTTGAATGCTAAAGTATAGCAAGTTCAGATAGAAGGAGTGATGGATGTACAGGAAGATGGCCATATATAATGCTTGTATCAAAAGAGAGAGATAAACTTTACGAATTTATATATGTAGAATGCTCACAAAATTTTTGTAATAAGCAGAAAAAAGACGATGATAATGTGAAATTATGATGCAAAATCAATAATGAAATGTACTGAGTCCAAAAAAGTTGCAAACCTGAGAAAAGTCAATTTAGAATTATAGAGATGCAGGTAGCAGAACAAAAGCTATATCTAAATATTCTGATAAGAGACAAGGTTGAAATATATTATTATTACAAATTATGCAAATCTATAATTCCAATTTATTATTCGCATGAACCTTCTGTTCTAGCTGAATTTATTAAGACATTATTGGTTTTGCAGAATATTTTAATTATTAACATGTCTTTACTGTATAATACTCCTTTACGTAGATCAAATAGAAACTTAGAAAATAGTTCAACAGTAATATTTGATTAAGTTAAAATAGATAAAGTGTATATATTATTAATAAAAATTTATTATAACAATATTATGATCCCATTGTTCAGTATTATTTATTTTTTCTTGGCAAATTTGTAAGACCGCGCGGTCTCAGAAAACACGTAATTTGTTTTTTTGAATATTAATATACTAATACTACATTACGCTAACATGTAATCTAAAATATAGATGAGACTGATTTATTGAAAATATGCATTACCAAGCTTGAGGTCAAAAATGCTGAACTTAGAAAAAAGTTTGCTGAGATCGAAGTCAGAAATGCTGAACTTAAGGCCAGAATTGCAAAATTGGAAGATAAGCAAGCAATTGCAAAATAAAATGGTTAAAAACTTATTATCTGTATTATAAAAGATGTGATCATGTATTCTTAGCAAATTTTAACCAGGGCATCCCTGCTAAAATCATGTGAATTTCTCAGAATTCTTTGAATTCTCTGAATGCGTAGAATTCTTAAATTCTCAGAATTTTTTTATTATCTATAAGAAATGACTGGCATACTAACACTATCTTTTTATATATATTATTTGAAGTAACTTAACCAGCTTTTTTGATCTATCAAAATAGATATATGGCAATGCCTTACAACTTGAAAATATCTGTTATCGCTAGAACAGGCAAGTAGTATTTACTCTGAAGTGGAAGATTTGTTAAATAAAGCAGTTAGAAATTATATTAAGAAAAAGGAGCATTAAAAGATAAAGAAGATTGAGCCTATTACTAGTGACTGTAAAACTTCGTTAAGATAAGAAAATGAGAAGTTATGTATATTAAAACAGGCATTGAAAAAAAGATTGAAGAGCTTTTCGATTTGCAAGAGTAGTATAAGTTTTGTGAGGTAGCTATGACCAGGTCTTTGGAGAAGAGTGGCGGAAAGTCACCTAATTATCAGATTCAGTAGCTTTCTTCAAAAGTATAATTCCTGATACGAAAAAAGCTATTGCATCAGTTGAAAAGTCTATTGATCTGTTAAAGAATAGATGCCAGAATCTGGAAGATATTATTTCTGTTAAAGATAGAAAAATTATCACTCTTGTTAATCAGATCCTTTCCAAAATGAAGCATAATGATGTGACTATAGAATCAGAAATATATTCTAGCACTTATGAAAGAAAATTATGGGTGAAAAGACGTAGTGAATCTGAATATGACCTAGAAACCTGAAAAAAATATACATTTCGTCTTACTTAATAGCTTTGAGGAAAATTCTATTCACTAAGAAATGACGTATCCCATCCTTTTCATATTCAGTGAGGATAGTTTGGGAGTACTGTCAAATCTAAGATAATGAAGTTCTATATTCATAAATAGTTTTCAACATCCGAATATATACTATGCCAGTTATTAGCATATAGGCAAAGAATATGAGCTAATTCATCTGAAGTAGACTCATTGAAAGTACAACATAATTTAAGTTTTTTCTTATCAGTTTTGGGTAGTCAAAAAAACTCTGAAAGACATAAATATTACTAATATTACTGTGTCATTCTCTAGAAAAATAAGGTTTAATTTTCTTCCGAACTTTCATCGAATTGGCATACACATCTTTGAATATGACCACTGTACCTCTCTTTGGAAAAAAGGAATCAGGATTTGGAATTTTATCAGACTTCAGAGCCTGAAATGTAATATCTTCACAATATGGTTTTAGGCTATTTGCAATTATCTGATACTTTAATTTGAGATATAAATATTTTAGCTTTTTGAGATAATGACTGATAAGAACCAAATCGTCATTTTTTATATAGCATGTTCCTCCTTTTTTACCATTAAATATATGATAAAGCTTATTTCCTAATAATAGGTTTACGACTTTATTAGTTTTTTCTGAATTGGTATGACCACTAATTAGTAATGTAAAGGGTCATTAAGGAGTTGAATTTAATCTATTAAACCTTTTTGCATCTTTAATCTCATCAACATGAAGAATGATTTTTTCTGCTAGATTAAGCTTTTTGACTTTCATATTATCGAAACTAAGTATTATTAATATTATATCAAGCGAAAAAAATTTCTTAGTGAAATTTCAGCGAACTTAGTTCGCTCAAAATTACATGAGCTTTAGCTAGTCCTTTTGGGATCACTTCGCTTCATTTAAGAATCCTTTCTTAATTAATATATATTTGATATAGGGAAAAAGATAAGCGATATATGGAATTTCGATAAGGCATATGCCTTATTCCTTGCATATATCCCACTTCTTTTGATCATGTATCTTTTGTATTTCTAAAGTTTTATTCTCCTGATGATATTGATTATTATGATGATAGTGTTGGGAACCCTGAAATTTGAATGCAAGACACAATTTCTCATTATATTCATTGAGTTGCATTTCATCCAAAAAATCTGACCTGCGTGATGGGAATTTTTTGCCTAACAGATCCTCAAAAATATATCAACACTTGTACTTACCTCTTACGTGATAACATAGCGGACACTATTTGAATTTTTTCATAATATATTTTAATGGATATTCCCACTGGTATGCATCATTTTCACAAGACCAAAGATATACACTATGACTATTTATTTGCCTGGTCCTTCCTAGACATTGACTACCACATCTTCTGGCATAATCAATAGCTTGATCTATCTTATTATTATTAGGAAAAGCATGAACAAAATGCACAGATAATATGTTTTGAGGTAGATATTCAATCTTTTTTAGATCAGATATTAACATCAACTCCTCTCTTACAAATCCTCGCTTTAGAGTATATTCTCTATCATCAAGATAATAAAGCACAGGTTCATTTTTAGATACTACAATTTTTCAGACTTTATGAAGACTTAGTAATTATAGGATCAGTACTTCTACGTATTGCTTCTATTCCACCTTTCTATTCAGTATTGGCAAGAAGATAGTGGACAGAGTCCCTTTTCTTTAATGTTATTTCATCCTTACCAATGGGTCACTTTGATGGTATTGATGGCTTAGATTTGACCTCTTCTAATAAAATGGCTTCTAAAGACGCTGTTAGTGATAATCCATTTGCGCAACTAAATGACTGTGCCAACTAACGTCACCAATGATCACCAGGAAAATCGTGATCACCATTTTCACCGATTTCACTGTTATCACGGTTATCA
>CAJVPP010000116.1:0-47239 GCA_910592005.1 Funneliformis mosseae | reverse complement strand
GTCGAACGGCGATTTGGTGTCAGTATCGTAATGATGTTTTTTTACAAGGTTGAACACTAAACTAAAAAATCAATTAACACGTGCGAGATGAAAATACATTAATAAGCATGTCGAGTATTAGATGTTGGATTATCCCCTAATGGGAAATGAAAGAATATCATCAAAAAAAGGAAAGAATCTTCCTCGGTTTAGATATTTTAGAAAAAAAAATAAAAAGTTCTACGAGAAGATGTTTTTTCAATATCTAACCAAGAGAAAAGGCTTCTCGTAAGAAATCACCGAAGGTTTGGAGAACTTGGACTTTTTTTCTAAGTACGATTTTCTGAAAAATCTTTTGAGCGAAAAGATAAAAAAAAAAAAAAAAAATTCGTTTACAATAGAAATATATTGTATATTATATTATGAGTATATGAGTAGGATTACCATTACATACATTACATACATATTTTATAAAACTTTAAAATATTTAATTTAACTAATTTTTAGGGTAAAATATATTTTAAAAAAAAAGGGGATAACACAAAAAGATGAAAATGCAACCTCACTCTTCAAACTGCGGTGTACTTGATATCAAAAATGTTTGAGGGTTACACATTTTACTTCAACAAAGTCTTTGCTGTTGTCTTTATTTGGTCTAGTCATGTTATCAGAAATTTTATTGAAACGCCAAACGTAGTAAACATACATGAACGATTTGATCACATGCTCAAGAAAACTCAATCCTTAAAGGCGAACCAAAAAGTGTAAACAATTGATAAGGGAATACCATAAGAAGATTTCGATGCCTTTATACGTGACGTGATTAATCAATCCAATTAATCCATCTTTTTGACAAAAGGTTTATTGTTATCGAATTTGCGATGTGCGTATGGTTAAGGTTTTCTATTGCAAAAGGTAAAAATGTCGACAAATACGTAATTTGATTGTTAAAGATTGTTGATACGCATAAGTTTGGAGGAAATCCAGAAGGAAAACGATCGACAAGATGTCTTTTTTTTAATATTATTTATGTAATATTACTTAAAATTTTGTAATAATTACCAAATTCCTACTTTCTATTATAGATTTCGTCATTTGAATGTTTTCATTTGTTGGATTCAATATGACATGGCATACGCTAACTGCGTAATAAATATATGAATATAATATATATATATATATTTATTTACTTATTTATGTATGTATCTAACAATACAAAAAGAAAAAAAACAAAAAAAAAAAGAAATAAATCATCATCATAAGTGAAATAAGTTTTTTGAATAAGGAGTGTTAATTTCAACAATTAATGGCTGTGTGAGCTCCGTTTACTCAAATAGTTGTTCCGAAAAAAATGTCCGACATTGATATGCTATGCACGATAATATTTGATTGGTGAAACCGTAAAAGTTTTTTTAACGAAGGTAAGGTTTATTTATGTTATTTATCATTTATTTTCGATTTGTTAATACTACCGTATTTTTTTTTGTAAATTTTCTTCGAGAAAATTTTTCTTGGTAATTTGAACCTTTTTTTTATCATATTAACATCTACATTATCACAAATAGGGATGGGGAAAAAAAAACCATGAAAGGCCAACTTTGCATTTCCCAATTATGATACGGCGTTATTTAAAGTTATCATGATTTATTATTTATATATTTATTTATTTTTGGGTTGTCGTTCCAGAAAGAATTTTGAGAATTTTTTTCTATACTTTCATAATTGTATAAATCAGAGGTATAATAATAATCACATGATCTGCATACTGCGCCAAAATCGCGGAGAAAATGTTTCTTTAAAATTTATATTTGAGATTATCATTATATACTAATTAAAGAATACAAGAATACGGAAAGATACGGGAATAAAATGTGATTTCAAAAACTTTCATCCAAATACAGAATCCGGCAATAACCGTGCCTTTTTAAGGTACACTAGTATACACATTATGAATTACCAACGCAATTCTCGAGCCATGTGAGCCGGTGACATTTACGTAATTTGCCAAACAAATTCCAGTTAGATTCTTATCAACGTATTTCACGTATAATGTAATATAATAGACAAAATAATCAAACTTTCGATTCGTCAAAATACGTGCAACCATTAAATAAAAAGAAAAATTGGAAAAAAGTTGATTTCTTTGATTTTTATTGACAATAGATATTTTAATATATTGTAAATACATACATATCACCGAATTAAAAATTTTCTTTAAATACGCTCCCCTTCAGACGAGACAATAATTTTTTTTGTGGAAAAAACTCATTCCTCCTTCAAACGATTTTTTTTTTTTTTTTTTTTTTTTCATACAAAATAATAATAACAATGATCTCTAATAAAAAAAATAATTGTGTTAACCAAAGAAGACGACGAAGATTTTTGTTGAAACAACAATACAATAATCCTTTTTATTATAGAATTATTCGTATGCCACCTCAGATTTTAACTTCCGGCAACCAAAATAACCAAAACGATCAGTTCATGGCCCAGCTTTTTGGAGGAACTCCTTTCTAAATTTTTCCTTTCCTTTTCTTATTACGATACTTTTATTAATATTCGTGAACAGTATATTATTCGATTTTTTTTTTTTTTTTTTTTTTTTTTTTTTAAAAAAAAAAAAATCATTTCGTTAGTTAATGGAATAAAACATCTGAAATTAAACAAACAAACAATCGATTGGCCAGGAATCACAAAAAACATCGTTTCGTTCTTTGGTTTCTTCCCTCTTTTCTTTTCTTTTCTGCGTTACGTTACACGATGACCGATAAATCCACAATGCGTTGTGGCTTTATTTGGGTCAAAATAATTCACGTGATTACTTCATACTAGACCGACCGAGCTTTCTCTCGTGGAGTTCGAAATTGTCAACCCACTTCGAAAATGGTCGTTCTTCTAAAGAATACGTCACCCAAACAAATGCCGGGTTATATGGTTACAGGGATATGGCAGGTGTCTATACCCTCTCAGGTATACCTTGTTTTAGTTATAAGAAAGAATTTTACCGCTGTTCTATAGTTATAGGGAATAGTGTTGGTTATAGGGTTATAAGGGTTAGGATTAAAATGTTCAAATATGCCTTAAATTAAGAATGTTAAGCCACTGTTTTTTAGAAACTTTTGTTATATTCTCTTTCGAAGATATTAAAGATCTTGTAATCAATAAAGTTTTGAAGAACACGTGTTCATTATGATTTTTTTTTTTTATTTATCTACAATAGAAAAGAAATAAAAGCCCCTTATCATTGAAAAAAAAAATTTAATCAAGGAAAGTTTTTTCAGTGTCCATAATCCACAATTCGATGTACCTGTACATAATGAATCATCGTATGATAATGTACTAAATCAAAGAAATAAAATGAGAAAAGTAGAAAAGAGAAAAATTAAAGCTTTAAATTTCTGAAGCGAAATACTAAATAATTATAAAAGAATAGAAGAGAATACAAGGGAATATATTTACATTATGCAAAGTAAATTGCATGCATTATCTTCCAATACTTCACTTGTTCTAAACATTAATACGTGCATCTCCCCATCCCTCAGCCTTCACATTAGTATTCCCAGATGATTCTGATGTAAGCGGGATCAGCAGGCTCATATTGAGTAGCATAATAAGGTTTACATTTAAGTTGAATGAATTCCACCATCTCTCTGATCAAAACCTGTATCTCCTCGGCCTTTTCTTCCTTCATTTGTACGGAAAAGACAAGATCTGGGATCTTTACAATAAGGCGCATTAAATGTTCCGCGCCATAAATTGAAGAATAAGAAAGTTCGGGATATTTTTCAACTAATTCAACAAATTGCTGCCTTTCGAAACGATAAAGCAGATTGACCGGTAGAACCTCATTAAAAAATTCTTTAAAATCTTCTACATCATCCTCCACGTCCAACTCTTGTTGTTTGGTAATCTTATTCCGTTCTCTTAACCTTTCCAAATACCAATCTAAAAATTCCTTTAAGATATCATCAACTGTCTTTTCTCTTGGCATGGGATGTATAATCAATTGATTTTTGGTTATCCATTGCCATTCATCGACCATCCTAACCTTCTCCTCGATATTCACATCAACGGATAATCGAATCCTTTTCGAACGTAATTTTGAATTCTTCTTATCCCCACCCCCTTCCGGGTCACTATCATCTTCCTTTGACCTCCTTTTATTATTATCATTATTATCGACCAAATCGAGATCTGATGATTCCATTATAAAATGCTTCCTTGGCATCATATACATGTCTATATTTTCTTGAGTCTTCTTAAGTAACCTTGATTCGGGTACCCACTCATCCCATTTCTTATTCCATCCTTTGTAATGTACGTGATATTGTGGTCCCACTTCTCCCACTTTGCTCGTGTATATTATCCTCGTGTCCAAGATTTGCGCTACATATACTGTGGGACCATGATAACATAATGCTTCTTCTCCCTTTTGATATCGTAACTTTACGTTTGGTGAAGAATTTCCCGAACTATCATATGAATCCGAAGAAGGTGAGCTCAAGGAAGACACATCGGTTAAAGAACCATCAGACAGTATCGAAGCCATTACGTAAATATCTAAATAGAGAATTTTTTTTTTTTGAAGAATGATTATTTTAAGTCGTAATCAGAGTAGAAACTCATAACAGAGATTTCAAGTCAAAGTCAGGGTGAAAAATATATATATTGCATATATATAAAAAAAAGAAAATAAATTAAATTCTCTTTCGTGATATAGTTTTTAAGATTTTAAACATTTTTTGATGGGGTCTTCTTTTTTTTTAAACGAAAGAATATGTACAATCACGTAAATCGTGTTACCGGTAACAAATAATCACGTGATCTAATAATAACCTTTTATTGGGTGGGAAAAAAAATTTTCTATTACAATTACAATTAATTATATAATATACAATATTTTTATAAAAAATCTAAAAAGGAAAAAAAAATTTAATTTATTTATACTAATGAAGAAATAAGAAGAGAAGAAATAACCGAATGACGCTCCATATAGAAGCAAAGATTGAATAAAATAATAATGATAGAAAGCTGATCCTAATATAAAATGGTAAACTTTTATAATGTTTTGTAATGTCGGGGAAGATAATTGTGAATGCGTTTGGTATAAGGATCATTACAACGTGATGAATGTATGCTTCAACATCTATAAACCAAATTAGGGAAAGGAAGAAAAGCAACGTTAGAGTTAATCAACATGTCACACGAAGTTGGAAAAAAAAAATTATTTATGCATTAATATTTACCGTCCCAGTTGTCGATAACTTCTATATTGTCAACTATATGATGAAAAAAAAGGAATGCATGTAAGATAAGAGGGGTAAGTCTCATGCAGTCGGAAAAAGTAATGGTTTTTATTCATACCGATAAAAGCCCCCGGAATGTTATATTCCAACGAGAGTTCATTTTTAACCTTATGAGGAGGTGGGGTAAGGATCAGACTGTCCTTGTTATTCTCTGCATAAGTTGAAGGAGGACGCGATAATTGCGATCCGAATTCTATTTTAAGAAACAAATTCCATTTAACGACTATAAAATTACTTTAAGCTAAATGTTTCCTTTACGGAATTGCAACTTACCAAATATATCCGAGGTATTATTGACACTCCATTGACCTTCAGGGTCCGAGGTGTGTTGAAGTCTCGCGCAAAATGAAACCATTTGATGAAAAGAATTTGGAGAAAAATTTTCAGGTTCCGGTAAACTTGGAAAATCCAAAAGACGTTTTGTATAAATCGCTTCAGGATGTGTAAAAAAATTTCCATCTTTATGCCTTCTCTCGCCGTCAATGTTAAATTCTGCCGCAATATCAGACGTGGTATCATTACATAAATCCAACCACCATTGTACCCATATATAAACTTCTTCAGCTTCAGGACGATTTAATGGGTTTGCATCCCAACACCTTTTAATTAATTTGGCCAAAGATTTTGGCATCGAATTATTGATATGAGGTCTTAACCCGCAACAAATCCTTTGAGCTAACAGTCTATCATGAGCATTCAGGTCAAATGGAGGTCTTTGAACTGCCACCTCCCACATGACCACACCAAGGCTATATATATCTGCCGCCTTATTGATGATCCCTCCTCGTAATACTTCTGGCGCAACATAAGGAAGAACCCCGTAAACCCCATTGGAATGTGATAGTGTGGGTGAATCATCCCCGTGATTGTTTATTTCGGTTATTATGGTGCTATTCATTAATCGTTTTAGATTTCCCGTGTGAAGGTTCTTGTGAATGAAACCCGCGTCATGTATACGATTGATAACAAAAGCGATATCGGCAAGAATCTCCAACTTTGTTTTCCAATCATATTCGGGATAAGGTAGCGAACTGTATAAATAACTCTTCAGGTCTCGTTCAATACAGCGAATAACCAGCGCGTATTCCTTTGTGACCGGATCTTGAGTTATTCCGTAACATCGAATCAAACCATTTTTCCCATTTTGATGTGAAAGCAACTACATGTGTATTAAAAAAAAAAAATTTAGGAAGACGTCTTTGATTGGCAAGAAGGATTTAAAAAAAAAAGAAATCATGAAATCATTTTTACCTCATTAACAAAATTCGCAAAGTCGGTCGATAAACCTTGAAGGACTTTAACATAAAATTTTTTTCCGGCTTCACTCCTTCCCCATTCTTGCTTTACGCGATCCCAATAAGTGATGTAACCATCTAACCAGGTAACGGAATAGGCGGAACCAAACCTGCCAATGCCAATATGTTTGACTTCCATTAAACGTTTCCATGGAATCCATTCCAATATTTGAGAATAATTGGTAGCGGTTAATTGAATCGTGGAAATAAATTTATCGATATCTTTATTATCACTCGTCCACGTTTCGAACCTTGCTTCGAACCTTTCATTGTTACACTTTGAACACCATTCTTCATTAAGTTTCGGATGTTGACATTCTTTACAAATTCCATATAATTCAAGTCTTTGACCCAATTCGGAATCATCTATTGAGCTCGAAGTTGTATGAGTCGAGATAAAATCCGAATGTTTAAACTCTACTTCCATCATTTGATTACTTTTCAACATATTAATATGATACTTTTTATTTTTTTAATTATCTTGAATTTTATCTTATCATCAACCTTATAGTATATTAGTATATTATATACACACAATAATTATCTTGCATACATACATATATTTGTCAGAAGGTAAAAATTTTTTCGGTTATCCGCCCTTTTTATTTTTTTTCGAGTTAATTTGTAGTTTGTGACGTAATCCTTAAAATAAAATTTTTTTTTTGCTTCTTTTATTTTATTTTTTTTTTTTTGGTTTTCGAAAAAAAAACTTTTTAAGTCATATAATAATAATAATAATCAAAAAGAAAAAAAAAAAAAGAGAACGGAAATTTCCAGTTGAGAAAAAAGGAAAATGTTGGGAAAAGGATAAAAAAAAAAAATAATGAATCCTTAAGTGCTTGTTAAATAGTTATTTACACAAAATATAAACATCAATTTATTGATAGAGTTTATTTATTGATCGAAAAAATCGATTTGAAAATCTCCTGCATTATTTATTCGACTTAATTAAAAAAGTTACCATAAAAGGTCATTTTTTTTGGCGCGAAAAAAAATAAAGGTTTCTCGATGAAACAATAGAACCAATCGAGTTCGTTGATCAACTTATTGATTAAGCTTGTTTATTGGTGCTCTTGCATTATACATTTATACGATTAAATACGGTAATACTAGGTAATACGAAATGCTGTTTACTAAAATTAATCGATTAGAGGAATTGATGAATTGATTAATTAATATCCGGTGACATTTAATGGTCGTGAGGAAAATTATTCTCGCCAGTCTATACTTATGAAGCAGTAGGGGGTGACGCGGGTGACAAATTGAATAAGTCACGTGGTGAAAAAAGTGTTGGCGAAATACTGGTCAATAATGTCGTTGGAAGAGTGAAGCGTCAAATGAATTTAAGGATTTATAAAGAGAATCAATTGTTCATATATTAAATTTTGTAAAATCTTAACTATTAAAATACAGAAAAGTTTATACATATAATTTGAAATTAATGGATATTGTAAGAATATTTAGTAAGCAAAAAAAAGACTGAAATTTACTATTTTTTTTTTTTTTTTTTCAAATTGTCCTTCCTATATTAATTATTCTTGTTAAAACAGGAAAATGGTGTGAATTTATCGTTATTTTTGTTTGATGCTATGAGTACATAGTACATTCTAGTAACGCTGTCATCTGTTCTTATCCTTTCCTCCTTTAAAGATGTAATGCTAAAAACTAATTTTGAGAAGGTGAACCTTGTGACGCTGATGAAGGTTCCGATTTGTTTGGGTTTCCAATTGTGGGAGCTTGGTTAAGGGTTGCTGACACTAGGCAGAAATATGATTAAATCCAAAAAATAAACTTGCCTTCAAAGTATGAACAAATTTAAAATAATACTTACCGCTACGTGATCGTGAGGCTTGCGTGCTAATGCTCTGAGGACCCAAACCGATTACATTTAAAGGCATGGATTTAACATCGCCAGCAGAAACTGATCGACCTCGAACAAGATTTTGCGTGGAATTATTGGGGTTGTGCGTATTCGAGTTTGATCTTCGCGCCTATATTCAAAGAAATTAAAACGCTTCCAAAAAAAAAAAAAAATAGTAGCAAGACGAATTGCACTCACATTTCTCTGATTACTGCTATGTCTGATAAAAGCGGGCACACTACAAATTGAATACAAACATTGAATAAACGTAACGTAAAAAATTCAATCAACATGCTAACGCGATCACTTACGGTTCCTCTGATAATAAATCTTCTACTGGTAACCCAGATTTCTTTCTCAATTCAATTAATTCATTCTTGAATCGAGTTGCTTGACTTGATTTCGCAATATCTATCATCAAAGGTGTCATTAATACAAGAATAAACGTAATCATTATAATCTTCGTATTCATGACTTACATTCTTTTTCAATCTCTGAGATTCTGGTCCTGAGAGTACCAACTTCTACCTTTAACACTTCAACTATACCAGGAGAAGCAAGACTAAAATCAGGAGAGGTAGGGGAAGAAGAGTGCGCAGTTATCCATTTTTTGTGACTGTGAAAAAAAGGTAAAAGAATTCGTAAGAAAGAGTTATCGTTTCTTTTTAAAAGGAATAAATTTTGGGAATAACCTACGTCGAAGAAGGAGAAGCCGGAGGTAAAGGAGTGATGCTCCCAGTATTAGAAGTTGAAGAGGTGCTGTTCTCACGTGAATGATGTGGATGATATGTCTGTTGTTGACGCAATGAATCAAGTTGTTTTTGAAGTCGATTGACGATATATTCTTGTTCTTGCTCGAGAGCATTTTCCATATCAATTTTTTCTTTTTGCAGCTAAATAAATATAAAATGTTCATAGTTGGTAATGGTATGATAATTAATCTTTGTACATGATCGGATTTTACCTGATTCAGTTTCTTTTGTAAAGTATTGGTAAGATATTCCTCCTCTTGTTCAACTTGGAGGAGTAATTCACCTTTCTCTTTTTTAAGTCCTGAAATACGTTTTAGTAATTTATTTGAAATATATTCTTCCTCTTGTTCAGCCGATGCGTGCTATAAAGAGAATATATTAAATAAAACTGTAATAATCTGCTCAACATCACGCTGTTACAAATTACTACCATATCGACTGTGATCTGCCTTAACATTTGATTATCGTGTCTCAAAATATTGACATGTCCTTGTTCCATTTCAACTTCAAACTTGAGTTTCTTAATTTCTAATTCTTGTTGTCGAATACGTTCGTATGCGTTTTGAAGTTCCTGCTTTAAAACGATTGGATCTTCAGACTCCATCGCCAACTTTTGCGCATCAGTGGGAATGGGCGAAGGTAGCATTCCTGCACCGATTTCACTAACAATTGAATGACTTGGAAAGTTACTAATACACCGTCTTCAATTATTATTCTTTCTTAATTTTCTGTAAAACGAAAAATGTATCTCAAAGTCTCACAAAACAAAAAAAACTGTGTGTAATCATTCCATAACTAACCCTTGGTTAATTTGTAACTTTGACAAAGTACTCTGAAATGATTTGGCCCGTGCTTCCATCGATGCTTCCAAGGTCGCCTTCTCTTGTCTGGCCTTTATTCGTGAAAGGATAAAAATTTCCATCAATATAAAATTCGTAAAATCAAATTTATTAACAAATGCAGCTGATCTATAATTTTATATGGACATTCTCACATAATTCAATTGTTCTTGAAGGGATTTTGTAATGCTCTTTTCACTCTGTTCAACCTGCTGCAGAGCTTTGGTACGATCCTTAAAGTTGAGCCGAATTTTTATTGAAACAAAAAATCGTTAAAATTTGTATGTGGTTAATTTTTTTAAAAAAAAAAAAAAAACAGCTCTAAATTTTACGCCTAAAGCCAGGCAGAAAAATGAAAAGCTTCAACATTTTCACCAAAGGTAATACGCGAATGCTCACCGAAAGGCCCTCACTTTTCTCTGTAAGGTCAGCATTCAACTGTTTAATCTTTTTTAATTCCTTCGCCTGTTGGCGGACGAGAGCTTGGAGTTTTGCTGGATCTTGTGATAATTCTGTTTCACTCATAATTTATCTTGGAATTGTTCTTTCGTCAAAGATTTAAAGATTTTCGTCTAATATTGAGCATTCAATTAATTTAATTATTTTAGTCTAGTGATCTTCAATCTGATGACTTGTTGGTCGAATATCCAAACATTCTCACGGTCATGAGGAATATGTTGAATTGATTAATTTTCGAGATGATGATTAAGAAAACATTTGGATTTTTTTTTAAAAAAAAAAAATTACCTAAAAAATGGAGTCTACGAAAAAGAAAATGTCAAGTAAAAAAAAGAAAAGATTAGAGAAATATATTGTAAGTCGTAATTTTGTTAATATATCGACAAAGGTAAAACGAATTTAACTGATGAAATCTTTTTACAGGAGAAAAAAATTAAAAAGGAAGAACGTGTCAAGTTAATGGAGAACCTTTCAAAATCTTCATTTTCATCAGAACTTATGAAATCAAGTAAAAATTTGGGTAGAAGGGTAAGAAATAGAGAATTTCAATGAATCGATTCAATTTTATAATAATGATACTGAATTATACAAGGATTAAATATTTTAAATAGAAAGAGACCATGAAAGAACGACTTCGTAAAGCTTATAATGAGAAACGTTTAGGATTGCCTCAATCTGATCCTAGTGTTCCTTTGTTTGTGAATGTGAATGAAGGAGGAGATGATTTAAGCGATCACGTGATTTCTGAAGACGCTGGCAAAAGTCTCGCAAAAGATCATTCTTCGAGAGCCAAGCTCCCTGATACCAAGGAACAGGGCAAAGCGATAAACGTGATTAATCAAAATGATTTCTTGGGAAGTGCTCTTAAACGAGATTCAAATGGAGAGTTTGTAATGCCAATAAAAAAAAAGAAAAAAAGTAAACCCAAAAAACGACGGGTAAATTTCTTATTCTTGTGTGTATTGTATCTTTGATTTATGTGATTATTGTGATTTAAGCTTACATAGGGTTTGACTTTAGGCAAAGATAATACAAGAGCCAACATTAGAAGATGACTCCTTTGATAGTTCAGACTCTCAATATGACACCGACGAAGAGATTGAAAAAAGTTCCGAAACGGAAGTGAATGAAATGGTTACAAAATCATCAAAGGGTCAATCGTTTAAAGAATGGGCAACAGAACAAATGGGCATGAAACTACAGGGTAATCAAAATGAAAGCATCGTAGACGAACCTAATATCAAATTCATGAAGTCACAGAAAGAGACAAAATGGGTTAATAAAAAAGTTTTGATCCAAGATGGAATCGACATTACTGGAAGTATAAATGATGATAAACCTAATGTTATGTCGTCTGAATATAAAGTCGTTAAGAAGGTATGAAGCATTCATATTGCCTCTTCCATAAACCATACCCTCACTTTGTCAGATTCTTTCTTTTTAAGGCCTTCTATGTCCCTGTCAAAAGAAACAAAGAAACCCAAGAAGCTAGAATGAAGCTTCCCATATGTGGTGAAGAACAAGCCATAATGGAAGCAATAAGTAATAATCCTGTAGTAATCATATGTGGTGAGACTGGTTCCGGCAAAACAACTCAAGTACCACAGTTTCTATACGAAGCTGGTTATGGTAACAAGGATAGTGGTATGTAACACTAATTATTAAATCTAGCCATTCCGATCTCTTTTATTATTGACAAAGCATAAAAATATTAGATAACCCGGGAATAATTGGTATAACGCAACCTCGACGTGTTGCTGCTGTGAGCATGTCAAAACGTGTGGCACAGGAATTGTCGTTAAGCGAGCAAGAAGTTTCTTACCAGGTTCATATGATATTATTAACGCGTTTCATATCGAAAGAAACCTAATGTAATAAAATTAACTTTATTAGATTCGGTATGATGCGACAACATCGCCAAAAACCATCATTAAGTTTATGACTGATGGTGTTTTGCTTCGCGAACTTGCCAATGATTTTCTTTTATCAAAATATTCCTCCATTATAATCGACGAAGCACACGAAAGAAGTTTAAATACTGATATCTTGATCGGTGTTGTAAGTCGTGTACTCAAATTACGGGCCGAATTGAGTGAAGAGGAAAAAAGTAAAATTAAGGTATCGTAAAAAAAAAAAATTTATAAATGATGTTGACTCCTTTGTAAAATAAGAATCTGATATTGACCATATAATTCTTTTAGCCGTTAAAAATTATTATTATGTCGGCAACTTTACGTGTTTCTGATTTTACACAAAATAAAAATCTATTTGTTATGGCTCCTCCGGTTATTAATGTTAATGCTCGTCAATTCCCTGTAGGTGCAATTTTAATTTTAAGCTTCTTTTAAGTGAGTAATTGCTAACGTTATCTATCTGTTGCTAGGTTTCGATTCATTTCAATAAACGGACCCCTGATATTGATCATATTAGTGAAACGTTCAAGAAAGTCTGTAAAATCCACACGAGACTTCCACATGGAGGTTAGTACTTAATCATCCGTTAAGTTCTTGGATTTCTGAGTATTAATCTTCACTATTAAAAATAGGAATCCTTGTATTCTTGACTGGTCAAAACGAAATTTCTATCCTTTGCAGAAAACTTCGTAGGAAGTTTCCTTATATAAAGCAAAATCAAGATACCTACATGAGCAGACAGTTGTTAGAAGAGAAGGAAATAATCAATGAAGCAGTTGAAAAAGTAAGAGAATGTTTAACCGCAAAACAAGGTAAATTACCTATTTATAACCGTGTTTTTACATATTCAAATACTTTATACATTATATTTTATGCATTTACAACGTACATTGTAGCTGATATCGAGACTGAAGATTTGGATATTGGTGATAAAGAAGTTGAAGAGGCCGAATCATTTGATACCGATTCTGAAGATTCTGAAGACATTAAAGATTTTGACAATGATGAAATGATAGTCGATCAGCATGGTAAGGAATATTACTTTTTATCATCAACTTGATTTCATGATCTAATTTAAACTCTTTTTCTTAATGTAGCTGGACCACTTTATGTACTTCCATTATATTCATTGTTATCCACGCATGCCCAATTACGTGTTTTTGAACCACCACCGGAAGGAACACGTCTATGTGTAGTCGCAACTAACGTTGCGGAAACATCATTAACCATTCCCGGTGTGAAATATGTTGTTGACTGTGGGAAAGTTAAAGAACGTCAATATGATGTTACAACGGGAGTGCAATCGTACGTAGTTGGTTGGACCTCGAAGGCATCAGCAGATCAACGTGCAGGGCGTGCCGGAAGAACAGGACCTGGACATTGTTACCGACTTTACTCATCAGCAGTATTTAATGATCAATTTCAACAATTCACAGTACCAGAAATTCATCGTATGCCAATTGAAGGAGTAGTATTACAAATGAAATCGATGAATATAGATACCGTCCTTAATTTTCCTTTTCCCACTCCACCTGATCATGACAAATTGCGTAAAGCCGAAAATTTATTACAATACTTGGGTGCTTTAAATGAAAATGGAAGAATAACTGAACTTGGACGTACTATGGCAACGTTTCCCATTGCACCTAGATTTTCCAAAATGTTAATTATTGGACAGCAACATGGGTGTCTACCTTATATTATCGCTATCGTTTCGGCTTTAACTGTTGGTGATCCATTCATTAAAGATTTTCATTTAGATAATAATAGAAATTCTGATGAGGAGGAGGAGAATGAAGATGATCGATCTAATGAATTGTCTGGTATTCATAAAGAAAACATTTTACAAAAGGAACGTCGAAAATTAATCAGGAAAAGTTTCTATGACGTACAAAAGGTTCGCGTTGAATTTAGAGGTCCCATTTCATTTCATTTAATTATGTGAAAATTATTTGCATCATTTCTTTTTTCTTTAATCTTAGAAACATTCCGGACTTGATCCTACTAGTGATATATTAAAATTACTTAGTGTTGTAGGCGCGTATGAATATGAAGGGGGTACGGATAAATTTTGTGAGAGTAATTTTGTTCGACCAAAGGTATGATAACATAATGGTTATAAACCTCATTTTCTATAATTTGAATTTTATTTAATTTCAATTTGGGAAACCTTTTTTCAAACTTTGATAGGCTATGCAAGAAATACATAAATTAAGAGGGCAAATAACAAATATTGTACAAATGAATTGTCCCGGAGTTGATGTCTGTGTCGATCCAAAAATGAAACCACCATCAACGATTCAAGTAAGTGAATTTAGTGTCTAACTGTTTAATTCCTTTAATAGATGTTCTTATATATTAATCCGTTAATTCATTAGATTAAAGCATTAAAACAAATTATTACAGCGGGATTTATAGATCAGGTAGCAATCCGTAAAGGAGTGATAGAAAAATCATCAAAAACATTTTCATCAACAAGAAATGTAGAATATTGCACCATGTGGACGGAAGATGTTGTATTTATTCATCCTACGTCTATATTGTATCATAATAAACCACCAAATTTTGTCGTATATCAAGAATTGCATAAAACAAGTAAAGTTTGGATGAAAGGTAAAAAAAAAAAAGGTTTTTGATTCTTATTTTATTTTAGAAGGATACTTACATAATCATTCTTGACGATATGTCCTAAGGTGTCACTGTTGTGGAGTCAAGTTGGCTATCCAAACTTGGTAAATCATTATGTACATTTTCCAAGCCAGTTGAACTGACAACAAGCAAGTACGTATCGCTTTTTAACAATGTTTTTAGTGTTTTATAATGTTGTTTGCTTTTAATTGTTCGCGCGCATTTTTTATTTTAATTTCCACGTGATTTTTAATATAGATCAAAAAAGAAGAAAGAGTCCGAGAAAATAGCCTATGTATCTCCAAGTTTTGGTCCCAAGAATTGGGAATTATCTCCCATGAAAATAGTAGCACAAAAAGTTAATGGTAGATGGACCTATGGATCTATATAATATTCAACCATTAATTACATTAATTACGGTAACATTTATTGGCAAAATAACTTAAAATTTTAATTTTTGTAATATAGAAGCCCGACTACAAATGATTTTTACCACATTTATTTAATCAAATAAAAATTTCTTTTTTTTTCAATGTACATAAATCTATCTGCTAGCTTATTTGGGCTATAACAAAATTAAATTTGATTGATGGATTACAACATTTTCAATCTTTTAAAAGAAAGCATTGGTAAAACAACGCGTAAGGACGCGTAAAATGGATAATCTTCCTTCAGCTTCAGCTTTCTTTTGGCTGTTAGCGCGTCTATTAGTATGTCACTCCTCCTAACATGAATGACGTATCCAATTGGCGTATGTCGATCAATTTTAAAACTATAAAATAAAGGAAGAAATATACAGTATGGAGAGTTAGATTGAATCATCTCATTTAGGAGAGCAACGTTTCAGATTTATTTGATAAAGTTTTTTGTGATCGTTAAGCGCGTTCTGAATTTAACACCCGATCAAATAACAAATGAACGAGAATAAATACTAAATTGTAATTATAAATAAAAAGCAAGGCTCGATTTTTTTTTTTTTATTAAACGTTGAAATCAACCTTCTATCACACACATGATCATTACCATAATCGTTTTGGTTACAACCCTATCTTTTTTCTAAACGAAAAAAAGCTACTCAATTAATCATAGGCTCTCGCTTTTGAGAGTCATTAAACAATCGCGAAAACGACACGCTTGTTTTTGAACGTTTTTGGTTTTCATTTCTATACTTTTTAAAAGAGAGAAAAAAGATATCGACCAATAATGCCCGTAAATAGAGAACTCAAGGCTCTCGTCGCCAGCATGGAGACATACCCAACCTTGGCCTCTGTAGAAGGCAAAAATATAGCCGAAAGACTCAAGAAAAGACAAAGAAGAAAGACAATAAGTCAGATTGAAGCAAAACGGATTGAATTAGATGACCCTTTTGTGGCTCGGCGAAATACAAAACGGCAATGGAATGAGTTTATAGGAAGGTTAGAAGAAGAAGAAGAGGATGAGGAAGAAGAGGAAGAAGGAGAAGAATCTCAGACCGTACAACAAGAGCTGGAAATTAACACCGAAGAAAGTGATTCCGCTTGGGAACCTTGGGAAGAGGTAACACCCACAAGACATTATAGAAGGAGGCCCGTTATTAGGAGAAACGCCCTCATAAGGACCAGGGTTGAAATGTCTACAAGGGAAAAGAGAAGACGATTTAAAACCTTAAAAGAAACGCAAGAGGGCAAGAAAGAATTAGATGCCGTGGAAAGTCTTCTTACCATGGCAAATGGAAAAAAAGTATCTCAAATGATGATGACATCAAAGCGAGTTATGGGGGAGATTAATATGAGACCTCCTAAACCTGTTTTAGGGGAATTAATTCCTCAGGTGCAAAGTGGACCCAAAAAGGCTTCCAATGAATTGAAGAGAAAAGAAATAAAATCCGTGTTGACATCATGGAATGTTCACCGTCGTGGGATGTTCGTCATATTGGCGGATCATATTGTCACGTCTACCAAAAAAGGGGAAACAAATGGAGATAGTTTAGATTTCAGGACTTTACTTGAACATTGCTTGGAAAATTACATCTGCCAAGATGAGAAAACTTTTCGTCATTACTTGCAAGACTTTTATTATCATGGCTTATTCTTGGCAAAAAAAACCACTTGCGGGGAGATCAGGATCACTATCCCAACTCCTTTGCATGACCTCAAGTTATTGTTGTCGGATAAGAACCTCTTCGGTGATCTTGATTGATGATGATCCAAGATCACTGTCAGAGAAACTTTTTGATGGGTTTATACCATTAAATAGGACAATCATAATAATAATAATAATAATAATTTGTAAATAGTGTAACTCAAAAGTATTATATGTAGTAATATTAGCACAAAACCTTGGTTTTTTGTAATAGAACTTTTCTCCCCGATTTTTTTTTTTTTTTAAAAAAAATGCCATCATGTGATTTGGCGATATGAAATAACATTAATAGATAGCCAGTAAAGTTATGGACCTTCCGGTTCCGCATCATCCAGTTCTTTAATTCTTTCCCACTTTGAATAAACATTCCAACAACACTTTAACCTTAAACTCACGCGTCAAATTTACGCGATTGAATAATCAAATTATCCTTATCATGTCGAACTTTAACCGAGAGGGTTAATTTATTTGTTGTAAGATGAAATTTCTTAAAGATCCTTGGCTAACATTTTCGTCGGATCAATCTCATCAGACGAATGCAATTTGGTATACACGAATAGCTAAAAATAAAAAAAAAAGAAAAAGCTTAGAACAAAAACAATCAGGATATTAGATATTGGTGAATGAATGTGCGGTGAAAAAAAAATGTGCGGGTATTTCATGGAAAATTAACAACCAAAATGATATAATGAGTGATTAAACATCATGATGTAGAATCGAGTGAATGTACGAATTGAATAAAAAAAAAAATTGTTACCATCTAAAAAGATCTTTCTTTTATAAGGTTGAAAGGGTATGGTTGAAATATAATGCTCAAAAGCTGTGTATATTATTGATTACGAATCAAACCATTTAAATCATTTAAATCATTTAAACCATTTATCTTGGGTAACATCATCCAAAATAATTTAATAATTGACAGTTTGATCTTAAACCAAGATTTTCTTATGATGATATAGATTTTATTAATGATGATACCATATATATCATGAACTCAAAATAAAACTCGAAATCTGCATTCACAATCTAAATGCGCTTGTTACCAAATTGACGAAAAGCGCGTAAACGCGTTTTATCTATCATGATGATTCCGAGTTTCCCAATGACCTTGCTACGCCATTTCTGTTGTTTAAAAATGATGTATTACATATGTGTAATATCATCTTTGGCCTCTCTTACAAATCATGCAACCCTAACTCATCAAATGGATATCGAATTATCAATAAGTTTATGATGATGTCATTCAGTTTCAATCAAAAAAAAAAGAATTCTTGGATTCCTTGCTGAAAATCCGCAGCAACACCAACAGTTACACGTGATTGCAAGTTTAGATGGATAATCTTTTCTTTTGATCTTTTTTATAAGTTCGCATTTTTTTTTTTTTTATTTAAAAAAAACAAAAAATATTTTGATAAAACAATAAAACAGGAAAAAAAAAAAATATATTTAATTTTTGGGAGGTTCTGCTGCGGAATATGACTCCTTGAATTCGAATAGGATGTTTCAAAAATAAATCTGGGGTGACAATGTGATGAATTTCGTAACCGTAAATCGATCTTATCTTTTTAGATCAATTATATCATTTAATAAATTCGATAACAATCATTCGGGAGATTTTGGCGCAGTATGAGCCGATATTATAAAAGGGTGAGATTTCTTTGAAACACAACCCATATGGTAAGGAGGGTTCTTTTTTCGCTATTAGAATTTCGAATTTTTTTTTCTTTTACATAAAAATAAAAATAAAAAGCTTTCAGAAAAATAAAAAAAAAGAGAGAAATGGTATCCTTAAATAATGTAGAGGTTCAGTCCAGAGTGGCAGCAAATGGTTTTGGGAAAACGAAACCACCACCTTATTCAGTAAACATTATCTTTTATATAATTTTGACTTCAATTATATGTAATTATTTTCTACTCAATTGGGGAGGACGTGGTGACGGTAATATTATTAATGATAATGGTATACATGAGAAACAACTGGTCGTATGGGTAAAACATCCTTTACATACCGATCCCGTCAAAGTTCACGTGTCATACAATGCTGACATTGCCGACGTGAAAAAAGTTGTAAGGCAAGAATTGCAACCTGCACTTGATAAAGAGAGTCTTGGTAAAGTATTACTTTTAAGTCCTAAGCTCGGTCGGTTAAGTCCTCCAACATTGATAAGGAAGGTGGTTTTGGACAAAGATGAAAATCTAATCGTTTTCGTGGATAATCTTGGTACGTATTCAAAAAAAAAAAAAAAAAAAAAAAAAAAGTGTCCAGAATTCGAATAGGTATTTTGTGATAGATTTCCTTAATTTTTTCATTTTAGAATCTCGATTATTCTTGAAGACGATCACCACAGACCGTCTTCCGTTACAAGTAAATGCACCTTTATGCCTTAAAACTGATGAGGCTTATATTGCGGTGGCAAAGATATTGATGGGAAGTTATTCGCAACAAGACATAACGGCACTCAGAAATAGTCTTTGTGAATCGAGCATCGAAAGCTGGAGTTCTAGATATTCTTATGCAGGACGGTAAGTATAACAAGTAATTTTCGTTAATTTCATTGTTTTCATTGTAAATAGGAAAATCAAGAGACCGTACACATATTTTGTATAAATCTAAGCTTCTTAGCTATTTTAGCTAGTTATACGAATATGTTACAACTTTTGACTTTCCAAAAGAAAAGAAAAAAAAAAACTCACTATTTTTAGGGCAACATTTCCTTGAAATATGTTATTATGTGTTCTTGTTTTTTTTTTTTTTCTTTCTTTCTTTTTTCTTTTTTCTTATTTTTACCTGTCGATTTCGATTTTCTTTTTTTAATGTATATATTTAAAGACGGTAGAATTTGAAAAAAAAAAAAAAGAGAGAAAGTATATAAAGGCTTAAATCTTTAGAGATACCATTTTTTATATAAAAAAAAAAAAAAAATTATATATATATATAAGAGACACGAGTAGTGTATATTCAAGAAATTTGCAAGAAAATTACTCTTCTTGATTTCTTTTTTTTCAGGGTAATATTTTTTTTAAAAAAAAATAAAAAAAAATTAAAAAGAATTAAAAAAAAAAAAAATTAAATTTCATTTCATTTCTTATAATAAAATATATTTAGGACATGCGAATAAATAACTAAAATTATTTATAAAACATAAAATTAATTTTTTTTTTGTTGAATTGTTTCAAATTCTCAATAAATGAAATACAAGAGACTTCCTTTCGATTCTCATTTCCCACCTTTCTACATTTTTTTTTTTTTTTTTATTTATTCTTCACAATAGCTTCCATGAATTGCTCATAACTCATTTTAGCACAACCGGAACCATTTTGATCCAAAGCACGAAAAACGTCAGTCATTGTTTTAACGGTAACGCATAATTGAACGAAATTATCAAAGGAGATGGCATGTTCTAATTCACTTGACATTAACGTTCTGCCTTGAGTGTTATGAGAAACTTTATATTTTCTAACAAATTTTTTTAACATTTGTTCACTAATATTAAAACCAAAGTTTTTCATGGCCGTTATCAATTCGGGAATTTCAATAGTACCACTGTTATCCGCATCAAAAGCTGAGAAGATACGCTTCCAATCTTCAATATAACGCCACAAACCTACAAATTCATTAAAATGTATAGTACCAGTTCTATCACTATCGAATAATGAAAAAAGTAACTCTATCGTATCTAAATTAAATGCCGACCAATCTCCGTTTAATAATACGCGTTGAAGTTCTTTTGGGGTTAAAGTACCATTATTGTCCACATCAATACGTTGGAAGAAGGCCGTTAATTGTTGTTCGGAGACATTCTTTGGTGTCGTCATTTCTTTTTGTTTTTTGTGGACTTTTTACAAGAACTTTTTTTTTTATGAATCAAAAATAGTTTTTGGAACCTTGAAAGGGTTTTATTAAGAAATTATCTGAAATAACGCAACACCAGACTTGAAATATTTTTTATACAATGCAAGTTTCAACAACTTTAATCCATAAAGGTCTCCTGAAAATAAGATACAGTTAGATCATCTCACAGATGTCATGACCTTATCCTTTTTTTCCCCATTTGCTTATGCATGTATGTCACAAGATCTGACAAACCTGGAAAGATAATATTAAATTAGGAAATTCTTTTGAAATTCAAAAAGTTTCAATATTTTGAAATGCATAATCTATCGAAACAAACCATGATTCAAAAAAGCTATTTTATATCATTTTAATAAAGAATCCAAGCGTGAAAAGATTATGAATATTACATGATAGGTATTACATTACAATGTTAATAAAAATACATCTTTTATTTTATTTTCTAAATAAATATATAAGCATTTGATCACCTGTTCCTAAAGATTTTATAATGTATGTAACCTTTTTTTTCGCTTAATTATGTAATACATTTTAGTTACATAATAAACAAATCAAAACATTAAAAAAATATCCCGCGTCTCCCGTGAAATTCCGCGGACTAATCACTACACCACGAAAAATCCGCCTGATATTTTTCACGAGGAATTCTTTGGAACAACTTTTCAAGCATGGCATTGAAGGTAAAGAAGGAATTTATATTTTTCTTTTCCAGTAAAATGCGTCGGATAAAAAATATTTCTTTTACAAATTTCATATTAATTAATTGACACACATATATATATCTCTCTATTTTTATTTTCATTTTTTATTTTTTTTTTTAGTTTCTCACTCAAAGAATTGCGCAAACAATTGACGAAGAATTATTCTCTTCGTCTGGTGGATTCTCCGTTGATCAGGTTCGTTAATTCTCGAATTCGAATTCATCTTTTTCTTTCTTTCAAGTGAAATTAATTAATCAACACCTTTACAACTTTTCATAGCTTATGGAATTGGCCGGATTAAGTGTCGCACAAGCCATCACAAGAGTTTATGATAATTCAAAGTATCCTCGTGCATTAATCTGTTGTGGACCGGGAAATAACGGTGGTGATGGTAATTAATATTTAATCTAGAATGATAATTGATCGTAAATCGAAAATTTGTGAACATGTGTATACACACATATTATATGATGTTTAGGTCTTGTAGCTGCGCGTCATTTGTTTCATTTTGGTTATAAACCAAATATTTATTATCCTAAACCAACCAAAAAAGAATTATACGAGGTGAGTTAGATTTTTTTCCATTTTGATTGTTATCATAAATTTAATTTTATTATTTTTATTATTTTTTTTTTTTTTTTTTTTTTTTTTTTTTTTACTTTCTGTAGAGATTAGTAATCCAATGTCAAAACCTTAAAATTCCGATCACGGCGGAATTATCTGACTCGACATTCAACGATAATGATTTGATAATTGATGCTATATTTGGATTTAGTTTTTCCGGTGAAGTCAGACAACCTTTTGATCAAGTCATTCAGGTAATTATATCGATTGTCAAGTTTAAAAAAAAAGTTAACAATTGGGTGAACTTTTTTTTTTTTCTTCGATTCAACAGAGATTGAAGGGAACAAAGCTTCCCATTGTGTCAGGTTAATCAAATCATTTATGTAATCCCTTTTTTCTTTCAAAAACAATTCACAACATGATTAACTTTATTACTCTATTGATTTCTAGTTGATATTCCATCGGCATGGGATGTAGAAAAAGGTTCTTATTATTTACCATAAAAATTCGAAAAAAAAATTCTCCCCCCTTTTCTTAACACATAACTGATTATAGGAAACATTGATAATCGTGGGTTTACACCATCAATGTTGATTTCTTTAACGGCACCAAAATTATGTGCAAAGCATTTTAATGGTAAACACTTTCTTGGTGGCAGATTTGTTCCTCCGTAAGTCATTTGCATTACTACATGTTATATATTTGAATTAAATAACAATTTGGATACAAAAATTTAATAGAGAATTAGAAAGAAAATTTGAATTAAATCTTCCGTCTTATCCTGGTACGGATCAAGTTGTAGACATTACTAATGCACCAAATGAAAAATTATAGAGTAGGTTCAATTATAAGTAAGTAATCGTAGTTGCTGATGCCGTAAATTGTGTTATAAACTTCTTTATTAATGAATAAATTTTTTTATTTTTTATTAACTAATTTAAATAATTATATAAAAATCCATTATTATTTAATATTCATACAAAAAATAAATGAAACCTCTAATAACAACCCAATTACACTTAAATTACCGTTTAAGTATAGTAATAGTAAAGCAATTAAATAAATAACACAAAATATAAATTAATTGAAAAATTTTCTGTTTGGAGAATGGCCAAAGAGTATAACTCGAATTTCGGGAAGCAACTATAATTTTTTTTTTTTTTTTTTTTGCAAGGAAATTAATTAATTATCAAAGTTATCAATATTGATATGAATAAAATAAATAAATAAAATTTACCTCTTCTTGAGACAAGAGTAATCTTTCTTCAAGAGTATTATTAATTCTTATACGACCAAAATGTGATGTCAAAATAACACCACCAGTACTAAATATCATCAAAAAAAATTTAGATCAATGAAGCTTTTATCAATCAATTTAAATTACGACAGATTTATAATCCTTACCAATCATCAGATAAATTGCTTTCCTTATCAAGTTCAACTTCAATATTTTTCTTGGTGGATTCTTTATAGCTGTTAGAAGCAGCTTGAATGGCTTTCGTGGCTAAATCCTGATCCTTTTTTCTCACAATAACTTTAACTTGATCATCCATAAGTTGAAATAAACCTTGTAATATCAAATTTTTTAAAAGTTCACCATATTTGGTTTGATCTTTTGATACGCTAGAAAGTTGACTTCTCGTTTCATTAAATACTTCGTTAAGCAATTGTTGACGCGCTTGTAGTAATTTAAGACGAGATTTATTGATTATGTTTGATTGAGTGCTATAGAGGGAATGGTGAAAGCTTTATTGGTTAGAAAAAGATGAAATTAGAAAGTGAATTAGATTAAAAAGCAAAGGTTACAT
Organism: Funneliformis mosseae; assembly: GCA_910592005.1. Lineage (NCBI taxonomy): Eukaryota > Fungi > Glomeromycota > Glomeromycetes > Glomerales > Glomeraceae > Funneliformis > Funneliformis mosseae. The sequence continues at coordinate 23,160 of CAJVPP010000116.1, read as the reverse complement.
TTTTTTTTGAACTTCTGCTTGTTTAATCTTTCTTTGAAATGTTGCTTCGATGTTGATCGACTCTTGGCGAACAAGTTTAGCCTAAGTGTGCATAATGTATGCAAAAAAAAAAAAAAAAAAAAATTTCTGATGTTTTTAAGTCTTCAACTTCCTTCTTTTCTTCCAGGAAAACATAAAATTAAAAAGGTACTGACCTTTTCAATATTGAACTCTTCATCGGCCTATTAAGAAATTATTAATAAAATGATCGATTTTGTTGATGATTTAATGCAAAGTTGATACATACTTTTACTTTTATCTCACGAGCTTTCTCAATAGCTTCTTGTTCGATAAAAGTAACCTAGCATAAAAAAAGGGGGCAAAGTAAAAGTAGCATTAACCGATAGCGGAACCACAATTTAAAGTCCAATCTCTTTTCTCAAAATAAAAGTGTACCATTTTCTTCATTTCTTTATCCACTTCTTCATCGTTAAGAGCACGTAAATTCGACATTTTAATTTTAAACCTTTTCTTTACTAAAAAGAAATCAAAATATTGAAAAAAAAAAGGGGGGAAGGAAAAGTATTTCAACAAAGGATAACAAAATTTACAACCGGTCCTTTTTATTTAAAATTTCATCTACAATTTCTAAATTTGATCAGATCATATTAGATTATAATACCGCCAATGCTAATGTCATGTAACAAATCACACCAAAAATGATCAATCATTTTTTTTTTTTTTATAGATCTTTTGATTTTTTTAATTTTATTTTGAAATACTAGTAATACTAGTAAATTAATTAACAAAAAAAGATAATCAAATCAGTTTATGTGCCCGAATTTTCAGATCCTTAACGCACACCATCATGTAATACAATGATTTATTGATAGCATCAACATCAACATTAATTTCTTTGTATTAGAAAATTATATTAACCATTTAATTCATATATTAAATTTATTTTGAAGCGAAAAAACAACGATGATCCTCCGAAAAATTATATAAATGTATATATATATATATAATTCCCTAAACCTAAATAACCTAAATATTATAATGCAAAAAAAGATTTCCCTCGATAAACAAATGCTACTAAAGTAATCATTAAAATATAATTATTATTATAAACTTCTATAATTATGGTGTAACCAACGACTAATATTATTAAAAGAATCACGAAAATAAATTGCAAAAGGTAAAAAAAAAAAAAAAAGAATATTGAATTTAACTAACATTATGCAAAGGATAATTATTTCCTAATATTTTTACAAAAGGTCCCATTAACAAACATAACTTCACCTATTGAAGGTGCGTCGATGAACTAGAATTTCCAGATCCTTGAACACTCTCATGATCTCGTGACAAAGAGGTGTTATGTAAAGATGGGAGTCCAGTATTATACCCACCCGTTTGTGTCGGGGTGAAAGAAAATGTAGAATACATTGGATTTTGCTTATTTCCACCATAACCAAAATACGGAGCGACCGAGCTCAAAGAAGGCAATGTCGGTTGTATAGGAGGTGGCAGTAATGTTGAGGGCAAGTCGGGTTGGATATTTATTGTGGAAGATAATGATGATGTACTTCTACCAATTACTGGTGATATTATAGATTGTTTGGAAACGATTGAACCCAATGATGAAGGTTCATTGATCATGACAGAAACGACCTTATTTGGCATCTCATCCAATGGCGAATGCGCTTCAGGTGAAGTCACTGTCGTGTGACCATTAGAAATGGCATTTGGCGGTGGACTAGATATAGCCGATGACGTAAGGCTCGGATTTCGTTCTTCTATATCATGAACAGAAGGGAAATTCTCATTATCATCCAATCTCACAGCTATCTCATATATACCATCCTGACCACTGTGACTATCTGTCTCTGGAGCGTCATCATCATCATCATCATCATCATCATCTTTATACGAAGGTTCATTAGAGTTTGGTCTTTTAAAATATCGACGAGTTCTCTAATTTAAATATATAAATTGTTTTAGCGCAGTGATAATCATAGATGAATCATTTTTATGTTAAATGTCCTTTCGGTGTAAATACCTTAGTAGGTCGATAACTGGGATTATTTTTGTACACGGTTCCAATTCTAAACACGCGACCTTTCTTCACGGCTTTTTGTAAAGCTTGAGAAGCTGAAGCTCGAAAATTTTTATGAAGAGGATACGTACTATAAAAAACGATCGTTCAAGTAATTAATCACCATCATTTTTAAATTTAAAGGTTATATAGAGATTCAATTTTATCAGTTACCTATTCATCCAATCAAAAATGTTTCGAGGAGCACTTCCATCTGGATTTGCGATTGATGCGAGTGCTTGTACGATCATTTCTTCATATGAAGGTAGATCTATACCAACGGCCGGTAAATGAGCCCTTGATAGATTATTATTATTGATAGAAGATTGATAATTTTGCGTCGGTTGTAGCGACGATTGTCGCGGTGGTTGTTGCGGAATAGAAATCTGTGATAGAAAAGGTTGATGTGGCAAAGACGTAGATATAGCCAAAACGCGAGGATCATTACTCATTGAATGAGAACGATCGCTCATCGAATAAGCATTATTCGCGACCTTTTCTTTAACATCGGCAGGATAAAGGGGAAGATCTGGATGTAATTTTTCAGCAATGAGTATTAAATCAATTAATACTCGTTGTGGCAAAGAGGACAAATATGCTATTTTCTAATAATATAAATAATATTTCGAGATTAAATTTTGATATAACATTTATGTTCATTACTACTGTCCATGATTAATTAATTATCCACACCTGTTCTTCCGTTAATCCATCACCAGAAATTTCTCTTGAGTAACGAGAAGAACCGCTGGAATTTAAACCACTGACAGATGTAGCATCAAGCTTTCTACGCTTGCGTTCGCGTAAATCGTCACATTTTGAACACATCCATTCAGCGTCGGGTATTTCGACCACGCGGTCCTCGACTGATGGTTTATGACACTGTTGATGATAAGGAGTATCACATTTGTCACACAAGACTATCCTATTATGCTTCGGTGAACTACCATCATGACAAAGAATACAAACAACATCATCAGCGACGGCTTGTTCCAACTCGTGTTCAATCTTTATCTCAACCTCCGGTAGAGTGATATGCGATACATTTTGAGATAATTTGGGAGTCGACACGGATTGCGGGGAACTTTGTTGTGAATTTGGTGATGTTAGATTATGCGACACGTTAGACAATCTTCGTGGTCGTTTTCCTAAATGGATATAATCAAACAAATTATTTTTTTGTTTTTCAAACAAACAATGATACCAGACATGCGAGAGTTACTATACCAGACGATTTGTTAGTTGATGATCTTTTTTTGGTGTCGGATTGTGATTTCTTAGTCTCTGGGGTAAACAAAACTGGCCTTTGAACTTTACGACCATATTTAGTTTTCCGGAAATTATCATTTTCATTTGCTGATGAGATTTTTTAAATTGTACAATTTATATAGTTTTTTTTATTTTTTTTTTTTTTTTGATAAATAACATAATTATGTGATCTAGCTATATTTAAAAAACTATAGGAAATAGATCTATAGAAGAAAACGTACCATCGGCATTTTGTAATAAAGATGGTGATGAACTAACTTGGTTATTTGGTGATTTAACATCGTCTGCTTTATACGAACTGTTATAGTCTATGAGAGACTTTTTTTGATTCGAAAAAGTATTATCACCCTCATTATCATCAACATTTTGTTCAATTGATCCGGAAGATCCTTGCTTTGCATCAATAGATTGTTCGGTTTGATTTATATCATCCTCTTCAAGCTCGAACTCTCCGTCTTCGTCACACTTTAAGAACAGAAATGTAATTCAAAAAGTAAATAAATTCGTTTTTTTTTTTTTAAAAAAAAAAAAATAATAATGTTGTTTTCTATACACTGGAGAAAGTAGCCCATTGCTTTCAATAGATCTCAATTCAACATATTAAAAATGAGACCTTACCCATTCCTCCTGCAATTGAGGGTTCCCTCTACTGTTACTGACTTGCTGTCTGGAGGAGGTTGCCGCAGAAGAAGTGGTTTTACTGTTGGAGTTTGAAACTTGTGAAGTAGGTTGAGACGACATTACAGCATATATTAATAAATCCTTCGTTCAAAAGCGATAACTACACGAAATTAAAAGTTTTTTTTTTTTTTTTCCTCCAAGCGTTAAAGAGAACCTATTTTAGTAATAATTTCGAGAAGCGGTTATTATAATTTGAGTGGATATTTGTGGCTAAAATAATTTTTTAGTCGGGGCTTGGTAAGCTTGGTAAAAAATGGAGACTTACACTTGCTTTTGGGCCAGAATAACTGGAATTACTCTCCCTTAGGAAAGAGAGTTGTGACACTCTAATTGACTTTATTTGGTAAGTAATTTCATACTACTTTTGTGTAACTCTTGTACAAATATGTTTGCTCACTCGAAAAAAGTTAAAAAGTATAGATTTGAAGGTACGCGAACAAAAAAAAATCATGTTCTATCAACCTATATTATTATGTGATTTGTTTACGCGAAAGCAACTTGTGATTGATTGGATAACCAATAAGTCGGTATATTAGGATTAATCATGTGATAATGTAATGTGAATCTCATTTTGAGTTGTTAAACAGTTAATTGTTTAAGAAATTTAACTAGTCTTATAAGAAGTAGATTATTTGACAAATATTTTTTTTTGGGGAAGCTAGTCAAAATTATTTTTTTTTAAAAAAAAAAAAAAAAAGAAAATGGATAGTTAATCTGTTTATCTAAAAAAAAAAAAAAACTATAAAATTTTTCTTTGATCCTTTTTTTTCGGATTTTGATAATCATTAAGACTATACTTTAATATGGTTTAATTTCGGCAACATCTGTATAAACTTTAAGTGATATACCATTCCAAACTTTTCTCGCGGACCTTTATATCGCATTACGCAGACCCGCGCACATCCTGATTCAGATCTGGGTCTGGAGCGCTCGTGATCATAATGATCTTTCATTAAACTTAATGCATTTAGATCAAGATTTAATCATCGAAAAACAGATGCACATCCATCTTCATATGACTTTGGAACTAGTATATTCCCATTTTGTCACCAGGACGATTATCGTTATTTTGAAACATTTGGTTATTATAATTTATAATGCTTTATAAAATCTGTCGACTTTATCAATTATATACTCTAGAAAGATTCGATTCAAATTTTGGTGTGTTATATGAGGAAATTCTCGTTCCATTATTACTCTAACCAATCACGTTTTTGCTGAAAAAAACAATTCCGATACAGTGATCGCTTATCAAAACTTTAATTTCCCCACAGTTACACGTCCAGAAAGCAGTCATATTTATGATCTAATTTTGAACGTGAGAAGCGTAATTTTTCATACACCGAGTTATAACAACGAATGCATTTTTTAAAAAAATAAATAAATAATATATAAAATTTATTATTTCCGTTATAATGATCAATAAAACGGTATTTCTTAAAACTGCAGATGATTAAACCTCGTTCTTACATTACATTTGGATGTACGCGCATTTTTCACTATCGGAATGTATCGAACGATCAAACCTCATATAAAATTTCAAAATATGAATCAGGTAAATAGTTTCGTTTTTATCAATTTCGCAATAATAAATTCGTTTATTTTTTTTTCACATTTTTAACGTATTGTATTAGTTGTTCATTGGTACAGATAATCAATCATTATGAGATTTTCAAAAATGAAATTTTTTATTACGAAAGTAAAGATTTTCAGGACTTTTCACGTGATAAAAAATTACTCGTAAAATTTTCACCCGCACAGTTAAATCATTCTCAAAAATTTAACCGAAAGAATTCTACGATTACGGCAGCGTTGTCATCTATGGACAATGGAAACTGGACAAAAAATGCTTTCCATTGTCCATTGGCTAAGCAATTGAAATAGAAAATGTGTCCCATTATTACTAATTTTGTTTGTTTATATCTTTAATATCTTTGAAATTTACTTTATTCAAGTCGATAAAACGAAATTAATATATTCATTAAAGGAAATTCTAAATTATACTTCTAATTTTTGATCGTCATTACCATCGGAATAAATTAAAATTAATTTCTTCAATTACTCTTTCTCCTAAACATTGTGTTTCACTTATTATTTGTAATTCAATATCGCCACCATTAAATATTTCTTCATAATAAAACAATCATCATATGTATTATTTTTAACCTCATTTTCTTTAATGATTTAATTCTTAATTGACTCATCTTCAATTTCTAAATTAATAATGAATGAGTATTTATAAATTTAATATAATTAAAATAAAACGAAAATTTAAAAAATTTTTATATTTCCAATAAATTGTCGTTTTTTTAGGGATTGTTTCATTATATTGCGAATTATCCGGTTCTTGTCCAGTTAAAAAATTTGGAGTATTGGTATTTTCATCACTTAATAAAGATTCTTACATATTTAACAAAAATACAAAGAGAACCTTGTTATTTTTTGCTTTTTATTCATTTAAAGTATTCCAAACCATAAAGTTAATGAATGTGCCATTTTTCCTTCCGCATGTACCCTTTGAAACCCTTTTTTATATTGTGAAATTATGGATGATCAATGGACAACAATGGACAATGGAAGCTACAAATGGATACAATGGACATGTGTTCATTGTTCATTGTTTGCGAATGGATATATCACTGAAGCTTGGGATTTGGAATGTTTCGTAAATTAAGTAGTGTAAGCAATGCCTCAGAATTATCCTGACGACGAGGAAATAGCCTGTGAAGGCTTGCGATATTCTACGATTCAATTCAATGGTTAAACACAAAGGTCACAACGATAGACACTTCTTGTATCCATGATAATATGTTACTAATTAATTTTGCTTGATTTAACTTTATTTTAAAAAAATTATTTACAAGGAAAGAAAAAAAGAAATACTAATATATTACAAATTATTGATTTTTTTGAAAAGTACATTAGCCAAATTCAATAAAAATGCATTATAGTTTAGATAGATATGCTAAATTCTATCAAAATTTTATAACTCTAATTATAAAAACTATACTTTTAATATTAATTATGGTAATAAAATTAACTTAAAAAATTAGAGATAATATAAAAATGTTTTTGATTAGTATTCTTTCATATAAATGATTAATCAAGTAAATTAATAAGTGGAAGATCTAATCTAAAAAATTAGTTGATTTATAATTAGTTAAATTTTTTTTTTTAAAAAAAAAAAATAATAGTAATTGCATATACGGACCTTCTCAAAAAAAAAAAAAAAAAAAAAAAAAAAAATCACCTTAGAATATTTTACTTCTTTAATTATTTAAGGATTTGAAATATTTAATAAGGCTTGTAAATTTAAAGACTTTCTTATATAAATATTTCGAAACGTTTTTAAGTCCTATTTTTAGATCGCTGTTCATAGTTAGGTGTTTGTTTGCCATTTCAATACGTTCCATTGCTTCTTTATTCGTAGTTTTTGGGTGGTCAATATTCCACTTTGACTTATGTGTAATATCATTCCTTGCACGTTTATATTCAATCATCTTATCTACCAATTCGATTGATACATCTCCTACTTGATTACATGCTGCTTCGCACGATTCACGTTATAACATGATAGAGCTTCATTCTGCCAAATGGTGATTATCTGACATGTAACATCCACTGCGTCTTTGTCATCAACTAATATTTGTCTTTCAATAAATAAATAATAATTTATTTAGGAAAGGATTAAAAAAAATCAAATAAATTTTCCTTGTACTTGCATGACTGACATTTATTAGCATGATTATTAAATTTTTCACAATTAAAAGTTTCATATTGAAAATCACTGAGAGAACTAGTATCGATTGAGTTAGTGCAAATGAGTTTTGACATGATCGATCGGTTTAAAGAGGCAGAAGAGATATTATTAGGAAGGTTTAGACAACGATTTAGTTGAACGACCCATAGGTGCTATATATATTTGAAAAATGAAATTCATGCAATATCATGCAAGTAGATGTTTTTTTAACGCATCCTATAAGTCAGTTTTTTTTTTTGCCAATATCCAATTAATTATTTATCGATCAAGCTTGAATTCCCTTCTTTGTTCAATGATTCTAAGCAATAATGACGAAAAAAATATTCAGCATTTATAATGTGATCATATGGTATAATTTATAGTTATAGTTTGCATTGCAGTTTAGTTCATCTACAAAAACAGCGTGGAAATTTTCAACAAATCATTTTTCATCGGTTAAATCTTTTCTCCGTTTTTATCTTATCAGAAGATATAAGAACAATTAATTTTATTAATAATTACGAATGTTATGCCCCGTCACATTTTGCTAATGAATACAGGATAACCAAGAGTAAAATATAATATAAACAAGAAGGAAAACATTAACAAAATAAAAAAAAAAAGAAATATTTATATTATACAGTATACAGATATTAAAAAAATATGTGAAAGAAAAAGAATTATGTATACAAGAATACAAATAATAGAAATTATTTTAAAAGAAATAAAAGATATATTTGTAAATCTATCACTATTTAGTCGAATAGTGATTTATAAGATTTTTATAGATATTCTCCTTATGAGGATAATATCGTGCCAGGAGAAAATTTTTTTGAAGAACTTATCAACACCTCCTCTAATTCGTAGACACACCGATCTTTAATTTCCAAGTTTTACATTTTTCGTCTGATGTCAACGCCTCTATCACCTTAATTCATTAAAAAAAGTGAACATCGTCATCGTCTACAGTTAAGAAAAGCGTCATCAATCGTTTCGTTAACGTGTTTCTTATTCAACATAAATAACTCTGTGAGATATATTAACCCTTTCCACTCGTTCTCAATTCCGATTTCTGAATATTCGCAATGAATTGTAACTCGAAAGTTCTTTCTCTAACAACAGTTGACGACATATTAAAAAAGTTTTTAAAATTGATTTACGTGATCGTGAGACGATTTTATTGGTTTGAACAGACCAATTTTTTTTTCATATTTGAAAATTAAAGTCTTCAGAGAATTCTATATGAAATAGAAGAGAACGCAAAGACTTTTTTTTATTCCCATTTGGTTGTTGCAAATATACTCCAAATGCTTTATAGAATTAATGGAGCTAACTATGAACTAGTACATCAGGCAGGTTACATATTTTATCATATTAACAAGGGGATGGTAGACTTTGTCCCCTAATCGAACACAGAATAAAAGCGATGTATCAAGAAAATCGGTTACACGGAATTCATCTCGATTTCCGATGATATGTAATGATATGTATAGCTTATTTTTACTACTACCTGTTTTGTAATATTGGACAATGGAAATTTTTTAGTTGCAAAACGGTTACACCAATTAACTGTACAATACATTATTTTAATACCGAAATGGAGAATTATTTATTAAATAAAAAATTACGCACTTAAAAAATAAAAAAAAAAAAAAAAAAATTATTAAAAAAAATTAATATGGTATTCTTTCACCAATAATCTCCCTACAACGCTGTGGCATTGAATTAATTAGAAGGCTATCTGGAATTTTTTCTCACTCCTCCCCCAAAACTCTTTAATTCATTTAAAATTGCTCAAAGGTTTAGGTCTGGACTATTAGAAGGCCAATCCATAACCTCCGGAACATGATATTAAGAAAATCCTTAGTATGCTTGTCTTGCTGTAGCCGCCATTTACCTCGTAACATACTGCGCACTTCTTTTCCAATATTTATGTGTAAAATTTTCCATCCATTATACGCCTAAAACAGAAGAGCCTTTTACACTAAAACAACCCCATGCGATATTTTACTTTATCTTTTGGTATTCGACGAATGGATCTTGCATTTTTATACCAGTGCTTTATTGTATTACGGAATAATTGAAAGATGTTTCATCACTAAATAAAGTCTTTTTCCAATTTATCATCCTTATGTTTCGGACCCATTAAACACGTTTCTTTTTATGAACTTGATGTAAGCATTGGGAGTGCATTTCGATATCCAAAGGTTGGTTAAATGTCTCGAAATAGTTGAGCGGGAGACATCTACTTCAATATAGTAGCAACAGAAGTTGCAGAAATTGAAGGTTGCCTTCGAATATATTGTCCAATAGTACGGGATGTATTTGGGTTATTTCTTAATACGACACTACCACCTTTATTTTTTACATCTCCAGTATTTTTTTTTATTTTTTTTTTAGGTTATTATAGATAGTTCTAAATGAATCTTCGTTGCTGAGTGTACTTCAGCAGCTTTACACATTACCTGCTTCCAGAAATGTAATATAGTTTGATGATGAGTTGTTTTAATATACAGTTTTTATTAAAAATATAGGAAAATTTTCGCTTGGAGGTGACGCCTTACTATTATTCTATCTCCCATAGTGTCACTGATGTTGCATTCCTTGACTTGCTTAACCAACAAGAGCTTGGTAATCCTCCATAAATTGGTAGACCGGCTGTAGCCATAACTAAGTTTTAGTGAGGCAAGGTACTCGATTTTTTTTTTTTTTTGTAATAATTTACCAATATTATCGAATTTGCTTGAGAAATGATCATTTCGAATTGATTAAAATGTTGAAGTTGCTAGCCAAATTTGTACTTTACAAAATAGAGAGAGAACACGATAAACGAATTTTATTGGTCATATCTTGCTATAAAATAACGCAAATGTACAACCATTTGCCAACACTGAAGAAGAAATTATCGAATTTGCGATGGTCAGTTATAATAACTTAATTTGAAAAATAAATTCATATATATAGATAATATAGATAAATCAAAATTTAATTTTCATGCATAAAATACTTTCGATATACTAAGGTATTATTACACTTTGTTTTATCTAATACAATAATAAAATAAAAACTTCAAATCCGGGGGGATCTTTATTCTGTAATATGAACATTTGTTTTAAAAAAAAATGAGTTTGTGGTTTTTAAAGACTGGTTTTGAACATGGACTAATCCAATATACCTGTGATAGGATTATCATCCTTTAGATCAGCGTCCAAAGCGCCGGCAATTATAGCGTCATGAAAATTTTTCCAAGGTGTAGCGACGTTTTCAAAATCTTTCCCAACTGCGACTATACTCTCAAGATTCTTGTTAAGTATGGCCATATTGTTGATCACTTGTTCCAATACCTAACCAAAATTTTATCAATACGTTCATTCAGCTATTTATGTCTAATAAGTACTTGTAAAAAAATTTATTTCTCAAATCATTACCCCGACAATGTCATTTATTAGGTTGTCTCGTTGTTTTTGAAATGTTGTTCTATCACTTGATTCCATTTTGCTTGATTTTTCTATTATTTTTAATATATTTCAAAAGTAAAATGTAAAGGAGTAAGGTTATTTTTTTAAAAAAAAAACGCGTCAATTTATTCATTCAACAATGATCACCAATCACGTGATAACCAAACCGATGAACTGATGAAAAAAAAAAAAATTTTTTTTTAAAAAAAAAAACCAAAACCTTTAAGCATGGCAGAGGTTGAAGAGAAACCCTCAAATAGCGAACAAAAGGAACCTAGTTCAAATAATTTATTATATAGTAAAACCACGTTGTTTGTTCGCAGGATACCATATGATGCCACAAATAGTGAATTCGAAACCTTTTTTTCTGAAATAGGACCACTTCGATCTTGTTTTCTTGTAAAAGATAAAGAACCCAATGTTCCTTTAGCAGACAATTCGATTAATCATGATGATTCGATCGTTTCTCCTATTAACGATAATAAAGAGATGGTTCCTACACAAGAAATACAAAAGAATGACAAAAATAAGGGTTTTGGTTTTGTCCAATTTGTCTTGACTCAAGATGCTGAAAAGGCTTTAAAAGAGTTAAAGAAAGTGAAATTTAGAGGGAAAAGTACCTTGAAAATGGAATATGCTATTAAAAAACATGAAAAGCTTCCTGAGCATAATCAAAAAGTCATAAAAAGAAAATTCTCGTTGGATGAAAATATTAGCAAACAAAAATTAGTAAAAAAAGAATCAAAAGGATTCATTGAAAAAGTTGACAGTAATAATGTTAGAACCATTGTACTAAAAGGGTTAGCTAAAGATTTAACTAGGAAAAAAATTTATAAAAAAGTTAGAAAATTTGGCGATATTCAAGATATGAAATTTCCTAATGGTGAAGGTTCTACTGATATCGGTTAGTTGATTGAATTGTGATTATTATCTGAGAGTGATCGTTAATTATTTGAAAATTTTTTATTTATTTAATTTTTTTTTTTTTCGTATGTTAGTACACGTCATTTTTAAAACAACAAAGGATGCTAATGATGCATTATCACACTTGGATGGTCATGTCTTTCATGGATCAATGATGAACGCGAAATTATGGAATGCATCTTCGAATGATAAAAAAGGTCGTTTAATAGTTCGTAACATCCCATGGCAAGTATGTTGTAGTATTCAATTTTTTTTTTTTTTAAAATAAAAAAAAATATTTACTATACTATTTTATAAATGCTATTAATAGTATCGTGAACAAGAACTTTTAAAAATTTTCTCCAAATATGGAGAAATAATAGAAGTAAATTTGCCGCGTAAATTCACAGGAGGTCCGTTACGGGGATTTGCGTATATACAATATAAAAATTATGAAGATGCGGAAAAGGTATTGATTTTGTATTATATATAAAATTATAATATGGAATTCTCATTCATAAAATCGTATCTTGTTTACAGGCGATTAACGGTTTGAATGAAACGAAACATCAAGGACGTACTATAGCTGTGGATTGGGCTTTACCAAAGGACAAATACTTGGAGGCCATTGGATCACAGCAAAGTGAGAATTATAATGAAGAGACTATACAGCAAGATTTAGAGCAAGGTTCTGAAAAAGAGGTTGATGGTCAGGAAGATAAAGATAATGGTGATAGTGAAAGTGATGATGAAATGAAACGAGATGAAGATGATATTATAAATGAAAGTGGTGATGAGGAAGCACAAGATAATAGTGACGATTCGGAAATTGAGGACGATGATGGCGTAACTAATGAAAATCATATTCTCAATGAAGACGAAGATGAGGAGGATGAGGAAGAAGCTGAGAACGAAAGTGTGGATAGCGCAAGTGAAAGAGAAAGCGATGATATAGAGATTCAGGACAAGACACCAAAGAGCTTGTATCCTCCTTCGGAGGGAAATGTATTATTTATTCGAAATCTTTCTTTTGATGCCACAGAAGAAGAGCTTTCCGAGATGTACGTTTTGCACATTTCTACATTCTGACATTCTTGCAAAGGTTAAAATGAAATTAATAAAGTTTTGATTTAGATTTAAACCATTTGGACCTTTGCGTTATTGTGTCATAACGATGGATCATCAGACAGGACGTTCGCGTGGCACGGGATTTGTTTGTTTCAAACAAAGAGAACATGCAGAAATGTGCTTGGCTGAAGCGAGAAAAATAAATCAAGAAATATTTAATGAACGAGAAACAAATGACAAGAAAAAGAAACGAAAAGAATTAATATTTAAATCCGTCCTTACGGCTGATCCATCAGATTCATTAGCTAGTAAATTTACATTACGTGGAAGAGTACTATCAATCGTAAAAGCAGTTGATCGAAACGAAGCACATAATATAATGGAAATGAATCAACAAAAAAGACGTAAAGAGGATAGAAGGAATATTTATTTGCTACAGGAAGGAGTAATATTTCCGGATTCATTATCCGCTAAATTATTAACACCTTCGGAAGTTAATAAACGTGTCACATCATATTCTTTTAGAAAGAATTTGTTGGCAAAAAACCCAAACCTTTATATTTCAAAAACCAGATTGTCAGTAAGGAATCTACCATTAACAGTAGATGAAAGTACCTTAAAAAAATTAGGAAAAGAAAGTGTTAAAAAGTTTAAAGAAGAGGTTGAGAATGAAGAGAGAAAAGATTTAACAAAAAGCGAGAAAATGGAAGGGTGGAATAGAAAGGTAGATGTTAAGCAGGCTAAAGTAATTCGAGCCAAAGATAGAATCGATAAAACCACACAAAAACCACGTAGCAAAGGATATGGATTTTTGGAATTCACACAGCACGCACATGCATTGGCAGCATTAAGACATCTTAATAATAATCCGGAATTATTCGGAGAACGGAAAAGATTAATCGTAGAATTTGCGGTAGAGAATTCTATCATTGTTAAAAAGAGATCAGGAAGATTAAACAATAAAAATGATAAGAATAAAGTCGTTGAAGACAATGTTAATGTAGATAAGAGGAAAAAGGTTAGTGTGCTGCATACATACATATTGGTTTATTTATTTTATTTTTATTTTATTTTATTTTTTAAATATTGTTTATTATAATTAATTTTTTAATTGACTTAGAAGAATAAAAGTCAAGGTAATAAGATTAGGCCGGAAAAGAAGATTAAAATTTAAGATTACATAAATTAATCATCAGAACATTCTTGAATATAATTTTTTGGAATGTAAGAATCGACCAAACTCAAAAAAGCGTTTAAAGTACATAAAGATTTATCGTTAGGATGATGTTGATCATCCTTTTGACATTCAGGTAATACTAAAATCTTATCATTACATCTTATACGAATATAATGATTGTCATTAGCCGAAGAAAATAATTTATAAACCCAAGATTTTTCATTTGATTCAAATAATTCAAAAGTAATATGTGTATTAAATTTTGGCCACCTATGATCGAATCCACTGAATATCGTTAATAAAGGGACCATCGATGAGTCATGACAACTAAATACTGCAAACTTCAAATCTTTCGTTTCAGATTTATTATTGACTTTTGAGAGTATAATGTCCCGTAAATCGATGAGGAAAGGACCCATCGCCAACCTCCTCATTTCTGAGGTTTCTTGATATCTATTTAGAAGGAAAGGTTTGGAAAAGGTTGGTCAATTTGGTCGGAATTGGAAAAGTAAATTCGTTTCATACGTTACCCGTCAAACCATTGACCGGTAGTTACATTATCCATTTTGTCAATGATATCATCAGTGAATTCTTTTGGAACGGGAATTCCGTTTGCCTTTGCAGAAATCACGGTATCATATATTCCATTACAAGAAGGTTTAGAATCGATAGCCACTTCTTTTACTATGGATTTCAATTGAGTTGTTAAATATTCTAATTCGGATTTGTAAAGTGATTTTGAAGCTTCGTTAAATTGTTTGGTTAATTTCATCAAACGAGCACATTTATAATTTGGAACTAAAGTTTCATTTAATATATCTCTGTTTAAAAAGATTTCATTATTAGAGAAGATGTATAACATCCAGAAAAGTATTTATAAATCCAATAAAATACCTAGTATGAATATCTAATATCAATGAATCATTTCTAAATTTTGAAGGATATAAACCTCCAACCACTAGTTGTTGTAATGATTCAATTGTTCTTGTATAATTGGTTGAACGTAAGTGAAGTGATTTGTTATTTGATAATGTTTCATCCAGGAATTTTAACTTATCAACGTATAAAGATCGAAGGTTTGCACCTAATTCAGACATTGATTTACGACCGACATCGGTCAATTGTCCAAACAAGCTAAAACAGAGCAGAAACATTTGAAATCTAATTCAAGACGCATAAATGTCACGTGAATGCTTGTATAGATACCATGATCCGGGAGGAGACAAAGGCAAGGAACGTGCCAAATGAGAATTCATATCCACTATCATTCTATAATCAATCTTTTCCAATTTGTCAAATGATAAAATTCTTGTAGTCAATTCTTTTGTCGTTTGACATAAATTCCATATTGGTGGTATAAATTTTTCTAGACGTGATTTAACTGGTGTACGTTCGCCTATTTAATTTCAAAAGAATTAATGATTTTTAATAATAAAAAAAAATATATATATATCATTTAATTAAATCCTTACCGTGTCTGTGAATTATTTGAACTAATTTCAATTGTAAGTAGTCGGGGTAATATAATTGTAATTTCTCATCATCAAATGATGGAAATAGTGGAGGCATTGTCACAATAAAAATACAAAAAAAAAAAAAAATTTTTTTTTAAAAATCGAAAAAAATTTTTTTTTCTCATGAAATTCCTTTTATATAGTTTTATTTAAAAAACATTAACAATACAATTTATATTCTCCATTGTTTGATGCTCTCATTAATTGTAAAACAAATAATCATTTTAGCTAATAAAACAACATAAACTTTATTGAAATGCATGTGAGGTATTTTCTGATCATTGCATATCTTTTAGATGGATTCAGGGGGCAAAACCTCTTCGAGCTGATCTTTCCCCCTGAAATTTGAACCGCCAAAATTGAAAGTCAATAACAGCATTCCAAGTCAACTTGCGGAGCGGGAAAAGAAGCGATGAAGTTATCATGTACACATTCAAAGGGTTATTCTCGAATATCACGTTTAAAAATAATATTGAAATTGGATAATCAAATATCAAACGTATTTACAATTACTGTATGTTCAATCCATGTGTGGCAAAAAAAAAAATTTACTTTTTTGTTCTGCTGATGATATAATATTAAACCTGTGTGCAATCATAAAATGTTACGTTATATGATATAAAGATATTAAAATATATATACTTTTTTGAATCTATTTGAAATGCACATGCGCTGATCATATAACGCATTGACCGAGACATAAACTTTGCTTAAGCTTTCAACTATTCCTTTTTGCTAATGTTTTTGATAAGCATAAAAACGCGTACTTTTCAATGTTGTACGAATTTTTATCGCACATTTTCTCTTTTTAGTAACAGAATGGAAAGTCAAAGAGAAGAGCTGGTAAACAATGAATTCTTGGAAACCACATTTAGACCAAAGTATATAAAACTTCTTTCTATAAATTATAATATTCTTTTTTTTTTTTACACCTACAAATTAAATCTTATATGATGAATAAGAGAATGGGTAATTCAAAAGATTGAATCAATGATTGAAACTTTATTATTTGATATCGCAAATAAACGTCCTCCCGTAATCAATTCCGTGTCAAATAAGAAACGAAAAGAATATCATTCTAGGTGATTGATTCATACAAGTAATTACGTGTTCAAGAATAATTTCTAATTCTTATATAAACATAGATATGATTCTAAAAGTGGCATTTTACGAAGAAAAAATAATGATCTGAGTAATAAACAAATTCGATTTTTATCACCAAAAACTTCGAAAACCTTTGCCATCATGATTCGTATCCTTGATATTTGTCACGAACTTTTAGTTCAGAATGCAACTGCTACCAAACGTGATATTTATTATAAAGATGTTAAATTATTCGGTAATCCGCAAACCGTTGATCTGGTAAGGATGTTGGCTAAAATAAAATATAATGAATGTCACGTACTATTTTTTTTTTTTTGTTCTAGATAATAGATGAATTGGCGTGTCTTTTTCGAATTCCAAGGTCCTGTTTAAATGTTGTAAGTAATTTAAGAAGAATGACTTTATCGCGTTTACTGAAAACTAACAATAACTTTTTCTCTCACAAGATTGCTTCTTCTAAAGGATTAGTGGCTGGTTCTTTGAAATTGTTTCAAAACAATAGAATCGTATTGGATTGTTTACCGACCAATGATCAGGTAATTGGCATTGTTGGAAGAAATAACACTTTTAACACGAAAAAAAAGCTTACGTTTCGTTTCATTAGGGAATGCTTATCCCAAATATGGATCTAATTGATAATATCCTTTAAATATTGTAATATTGTCATTCTTTTTGTTTATTAAAATTTTTTTCTTAACGATCCATAAAACGAATTGAAACCAATGCGAAATTCGTCTTGGTCATAGAGAAAGAGGTAAAATGTATTTCATTTTAGTTTCATTTTTTTGTAAGGTCTTTTCTTTTGCTTAAATTTTATTTTTAATATATTTAGGCTACATTTCGATATTTATTATCGAGTAGAATGTACAAACAATTAGGACCCTGCATTTTAATTACCGTGCGTAAAAAGATTGATTTACAACATTTATTTTTTCGAAATAAAAAACAATTGATTAATCTTTATTTTATTTTATTTTTTTTCGGTTAAAAGGGAAAAGGGTATCCGGTTTGTAACATTTTACAAGTTCGAGATTGTGCAAGTATTAGCTCTACAATGAAACTTTTCATGCATTTATATCCTAGGATATTGCCACGCGCCAATTGGTTAAAAAATTGGGTGACTTACGAAGACCGTATGAAACGTACCCATTTCTACAAATATTGGGATTTTTCGATAACGATCCATACGGTAACGAATATATTTAAGTAACAATTTTTACAATTCTTTGATCGTAAATTATTAATCTTTTGTCTTTAGGAATAGAAATCCTTTGCGTCTATAAATTTGGATCTTCGGTTAATATGACTTTATAATATTACCAAATTGCGTTCAACTGAATTTCAAATAATTAAATATTTTATCTATAATGATGTAGGCCAAATCATTTGATAATGAAAATTTGGCAACCCCTAGTATAAAATGGCTCGGATTGCGCTATTCAGACCGGAAAAAGTAAATTATCAAGGTTCTCCTGGGACTTTTTCACGTGATGAAATATTATTTAACATAAACATTCATTCAATAGATTTAGGATTCCGAGAAGTTCGTTAATCAGAATCACTACAGCTGATAGAAAGAAGGCGTACCATTTACTTCAGCGCGATTATCTTCAAGTCAAATGGAGGTAGACTGGATTTTATATAATATATATATGCAGTATTATAAAAATTTATTTAGTAAGTTAAATCATTTTTATTTTTTTTATTTTTAGAGTCGAAATTTGTCGTATGTTGTATATTGGGTATAAGGCCGAGATACAAAGTTTGTGTGACGAAGAAAATGGGAATTTACTGAAATACCTAAAGTCAAAGATGAGGTTATTTGTCACGCCTTTGCATTGATGCATGCGGTGACACGATTTCCTTTGACAATTGGCATGTAATGTCACATGTCACCTTCATCACAACATCGTTAATATCACATCACAATGTTTAATATCACAACAATTAATGCGTATGCTATTATGTAGATGATCTCCTTATGTATGTATAACTTTATGTTCCCGTTCATATGTCTGAAATGTCTTTTGTTTGCAGATTAAATGAACTCTTTCCAACTCATATCCGATTGATCTGAAGAAATATGATTTTAACAAAAATAAAAAAATATTTAAAAAGAAATCTTTAATGGGCGCGCTTTATGAAATTTTCTATTCATTAGTTTCAACGGAACACCAATCACAAATTTCCTCATCAATCTTCTAAACTTGGTCGGATAAACAAATCTATGATATCATTAGTGCATTTGGTATTACCGTCAACAATAACTAAAGATTGTCTTGTGATTGGAAGATCTCTTTTTATTCATTTTTTAGTTTTACTTGTGAAATGCTTCTCTTTTTTTTTTTTTTTTTTTTTTTTTTTTTTTTTTTCGTGTTTCGTGTGAAAAATTAAAGTTCAAAAAGAAAAATTTGATGTTTCTTCAAACAAAAGCTTGTGTAGATGTTTATGCAACATGGTAAAAAAAAGTTTCTGTTTTCGGAGTGAAAGATGCGGGTCCAAAGTTGGGTCATCGATTGAAATAGACGTTCATTGTACTTTGTCAAGTATCACGGATTAAATTAACATCATCGTGACAAGAGATGAAGCCACTTTTTATTTTAATATATATATATATATATATATATATGATAAGTTCTCCACTCATCAAATGGGTCATTCAAATTTTTCCGAAAATCAAACAGGAAAAAAAAAGGATCACATTGAAAATAAAGTACAATTCATATTTTTACATTATCCAAATTTTCTTCTATTGTTTAATCACTTTTTCTTTTTTCTTTCACGATAAAAAGTTTTTCGAAAACCGAATTTTTATTTTTGGCGTTCAATTTTTTCCTGATTTGGGTTCATAGACCCGTAGCAACCTTATTTCTTAATTTATTATTGACGCCTCTTTTTATATGTATTTGGAAGTAACCTTGACTCGGTTCCGATTGATCAGCTCACGAGAACAATCTCGATCACATGATTTATATTGATGAAACTTTGATGTATGACCACTAAAAAAGAAATAAAAAAATTTTTTTTTAGTATCAACCTAATTGGGACTGTGCAATAAGTTTTTTTCAGCCATAACATGTTAATCACAATCAATGTTAGGTTCTAGACACCGTGAAAATAAGTATTCAGGAGAATTCCCATTTATCCATTTATAAAGTTTTTTTTTTTTTTTTTGCTCGTTGTACTTTTTAACCCACTTCTTTTTCAAGCGATCCTTTTTTTGGTCTTTCATTTCATGTCAAAAAAAAAAAATACAAAAAATGGTATATTATATTTATATTACACAAAGTTGACATTTTATTTGAATGTTTGCCAATCATAGCACTTTAAATTTGAAAATGAATTCTTTTAATGATTAAATACATATAAGAGTGAAAGCCCAAAAATAAATATTAACAAAGGTTACACATTTTGAAGATAAAATGTTTAATAATAAAATCCTTACTATAAAGTACAAAAAGTACATTGTTATGAATGTAACAAAAATATTAAAAAAAAAGATTATGTAACTAAAATTCTAATTTTTTTTTTTCATAGTCCCAATATAAAAATCCCTCCAACTAATTTCCATCAAATAAATATGTTTTTTTTTTAAAAAAAAAAAAATAATTATAATATATATATATATAATTAAGTTATATCGGGAGTATGGAATCCTACATACACCACAATATAGAAGTATTAGAATGGTATTGTGTTTGAATGATATGAAATATTATCATTCATGTTATTTACATACTTGAGGCTCTTCGGGCATCGGTGTTTCTTCTATGATATTTTTTACTGGAAATTTATTTATTGTTGCAATAAGATCGGTCATTCCTAATAAAATTTCAAGCAAATTAATAAAAATTGTTACATCAGCACAAATAAAGATTTAAATTAATACATACTTAATGGTTTTGTAACATATTCGTCCATTCCCGCGAAAAGACATTTCTCACGATCTCCTATCATTGCATGTGCCGTTAAGGCAATTATAGGAACATGTCCACCAGTTTCTTGTTCAAATTCACGTATTTTCTGTGTGGCTTCGAATCCACCCATTATAGGCATTTGTACGTCCATCAATATCTACATAAAATTTAATAATTTATACTTTTTTGTCGTGAAATAAAAAGTGACAAATAAAAATCAAAACTTACAAGATCATATCGTTTTGCCTTGAAAGCCTCAACGGCTAATTGACCATTTGACACTATTTCAACCCTGTGACCAAACTTCTCTAATATTTTAACCGCCAACTTTTGATTTACGATATTGTCTTCAGCCATTAAAATGTCTAATGGTTGTTGCCTTGCAAAATCACTTGGAACTGCTGCATGAGATTCAAGCGCTGGTAACAAAGCATTCACCAAATCAGGTAAATTCGATGGTGTGCTACTATACGATGTAATGCCAAGATCTATACAATTCTTCATGTTTAATTTAGGTATCATTTGAGCCAAGAGAACTATAGGAGTGTATCTTAAATGTGCAATCTCTCTTAACCTTTCAACTATAGTTAAATCATCAACAATCACTGTATCGAATAAGGGGGTATCTGATTTGCGAGAAGCCGTTATTATCGCAGACTCCTCTACTGAACTAGCAATTTTTGGTCGAAGACCTAGATCCTCGATTATACTGACGACACCAGTTTCATCGCGCAAGGTATCGATAAACAAGATATGTCGACCATGCCAAGGAGCCATTTTTTGATCTATCTGGTCTCGGTTCATTGTACCCAAAGTTACCTTAACTGTGAAAAAGAATTCGGACCCGTGCCCGTATACGCTCTTTACCCACAAATTACCACCCATTAAAGATACAAGACGTTTTGATATTGAAAGTCCTAGACCAGTACCACCATATTTTCTTGTTGTTGAACCGTCAGCCTGGCAGAAGGTGTCAAATATCACATCAATCTTATCTGCTTGAATACCTATACCAGTGTCACTAACACAAAATTCCAAGACGACATGATCACTCATACATCTAGAGTGTACTGAGAGAACGACCTCCCCTTCGGTGGTGAACTTTATAGCATTTCCAATAAGGTTTGTTATGACTTGTCTTAGACGCAATGGATCCCCAATAAGTTGGTCAGGTATACCATTGTCAACATCATAAATTAGAGCCAATTTCTTTTGGTTCGCCTTTACAGCAAGCGTTTTAAGAACTCCAAACACAGCAGACCGAAGTGAAAATGGAATTTGTTCAATGGTCATACGTCCGGCCTCGACTGTTTTTAACGAGGTCAAAGCAATTGTAATTAATAATATTGTATTTGAAGAACCATCTTTATAATTTGTAGCTTTATTCATTAGATTCACGAGTTTACATCAAATATATGTATATCAATATCTTCAGTAAAGCTTGACAATTTATAAATTAGTTAACTTTGATTTCTGATTGTTTATCAACTTACTCTTTGAAATATCTAGAATGTCGTCGATAATGGTCAGCAATGAATTGGCTAGCGAACTAACAATCATTAGGTTTTCACGTTGTTGCCTTGTCAATTCGGTTTCCAAAGTTAACGTTGTCATTCCGATAATGCCATTCATAGGTGTTCGAATCTGTATTTGAAATTAATTCGCATAAAAAAGTTTTTCGGTTATAGTAATGCTTAAAAACAAGTGGATAATAAATTTACCTCATGTGAAATACTAAAAAACGAATAGAAAATAGATTTACCTCGTGTGACATGTTTGCTAAAAATTCACTCTTGCTCCTGTTAGCCAATTCTGCGGCTTCTCTCGCAGCAGTATTCTTTTGAATACTTTCCCTTAAATTGTAAACCATCTGATTGATCTTTGTTTTGAGGGAATCCATTTCACCTGAAGCATCAACAGTAATAAATTGAGTGAAATCACCATCTGTCGCTGCAGCGGATATCTGGGCGAACGCACGGACTTGAGAAGTTAAGTTTGCAGCCATAGTATTGACGTTGGATGTGATCTCTTTCCAAGTACCTCGAACATCTTTTACTTGTGCTTGGACTCCTAGTTTTCCTTCCGTACCGACTTCACGAGCCACACGTGTGACTTCGGCAGCAAAGGTAGACAACTAATATAATGTAATTACGAAAAGATTTAATTCCTATTTTAACTCTTTTTTTTTTTTTAAAAAAAAAAAAAAAAAAAAAAAAAAAAAAAAAAAAAAAAAAAAAAAAAAAAAAAAAAAAAAAA
>CAJVPP010000115.1:0-47258 GCA_910592005.1 Funneliformis mosseae | reverse complement strand
TTAAAAAATAAATTAATAATATAATAGATGTTAAGTTATTTTTATTGAATATCAATATTTAATTACACGTATTACTGTAATTTAAAGTCAACTAAAGTTTTTATTTAAAAAAATAAATTAATAATATAATAGATGGTTAGTTATTTTTATTGATTATCAGTATTTAATATGCTTGTTATTGTAATTTAAAGTCAACTAAATTTTTTATTTTAAAAAAAATTAATAATAAAATAGTTTGTAAGTTATTTTTATCAATTATTAATATTTAATTACACTTGTTACTGTAATTTAAAGTCAACTAAATTTTTTATTTAAAAAAATTAATTAATAATATAATAGATAGTAAGTTATTTTTATTGATTATTAGTATTAAATTACACTTATTATTGTAATTAAAGTTAACTAAATTTTTTATTTAAAAAAATAAATTAATCATATAATAGATGGTAGGTTATTTTTATTGATTATCAGTATTTAATAATATTTGTTATTATAATTTTAAAGATAATTAAATTTTTTATTTAAATAATAAATTTTATTAGGATGTAAGTTATTTTTATTGATTATCAGTATTTAATTATACTTGTTGCTGGTAATTTAAAATCAACTAAATTTTTTATTTAAAAAAATAAATTAAACAATATAATAGATTGTAAGTTATTTTTATTGATTATCAATATTTAATTATATTTGTTATTGCAATTTAAAGTCAACTAAATTTTCATTTATAAAAAATAAATTTTAGTAGTTTGTAAGTTATCTTTATTAATTATTAGTATTTAATTATATTTGTTATTATAATTTAAAGTCAACTAAATTTTTATTTATTTAAAAAAATAAATTTATTAGTGGGTAAGTTACCTTTTATTATTAATAATATAATATATTATAATTATATATTTAATAATATATAATTAAGTAAGTATTATATTTTAATTTTTAAAATAATAATAAAATAATAATTATAATATTAATATTATATAATTATTATTTAGAAAAAGGTTTTTGCATAAATTGTAATCAAAGTAATACTGGATATAAATGGTGTATAGAATGTTATTCTAATTTATTTCAACAGAGCTTTTATAATTGGATTAATAAAAATAAATTTATTGATAAATTTATTCAAAAAACTCAAATAAATATTCAAAGACAATGGACTAGTAAAAATAAATTTATTGATAAATTTATTCAAAATACTCAAATAAATGCTTGAAATAAAAAGCAATTATTAGAATGGATTCCTTATAATAAATTTAAAAATATTGAGTTTTTTGATAAAGGAGGATTTAGTATTATATATAAAGCAACTTGGACAGATGGATTTATTATATTTTATGAATTTAAAAAGAAAAAATGGATTAGAAATAGTAGTACTGATGTAATTCTTAAAAGTTTTGATAAATCATTAAATCTAGATGAGAAATTTTTAAATGAGGTATAAATTAATAATTATATTTAATTTTTAATAATATTGTTTTTATATTAATTTGTTTTTATTTAGTGGAAACATCATTATAATTGTTATAGTCAATTAAAAAGATATTCAAATGAATTACTTATTCAATTATATGGATTTACTCAAGATCCAAATACTTTAGATTATATGGTAGTAATGAAATATGCAAAAAATAATAATTTAAGAAAAAATTTATCAAATATAGTTAAAAATAAATGGATTACCAAATTATTACAATTAAATAATATTATTAGTGGACTTGATGAAATACATCAAAAAAATCTTATTCATTGTGATTTTCATTATGGCAATATTTTAAATATTAGGACTTCAATTTTATCTATTAGTGATTTAGGATTGTGTAAACCTGTAAATTATTTTCAAACATCTAAAAATAATGATATTTATGGTGTTTTACCATTTGTAGCACCTGAAGTTTTAAAAGGTCAACCTTATACATTTGCTAGTGATATATATAGTTTTTCTATGATTATGTGGGGGTTTACCTCTGGAGATATTCCATTTAATAATGAAGCTCATGATTTTCAACTTGCTTTAAGCATTTGTAAAAATAAATGTCCTGTAATTATTGAAAATACACCACAATGTTATACAGATTTAATGAAAAGATGTTGGGATGTAGATCCGTTAAAAAGACCAAATACATCAGAAATTTGCAGTATTATTCAATTATGGTGTAATACTATTATAAAAAAAATTTTAAGTAATTCTAATCTCGATGAAATTATTTTAGATTTTTATAAAAGTAGCCAAATTTTAGAACAAAGTCAAATTAATATTTCAGATAATAATAAAGCTATTATTAAATCACATCCACAAGCATATCATATAAGCCGATTACTAAATTTTACTGAAAAATTAAATAAAGCTTTAACTCAAAATATAGAGAATAGTCAAAATATTGGTAATTATTAATAAATTTATAAATGTAAAAATTTAACCTTAACTAAATATATATTTTTTAATTTAATAGAAATTTTAAATATTACAGAAGATGATTTAAGTAAGCAATTTAAATTATAATGAATATTTATGCATGTAAAATATTATTTATTAAATTTATTTTTCAAACAGATGAAATTATTAATGAAGATTAAGTCTATTTAAAAAATTATTTATAATTCTTTAGTAACACTGAAATAATTATTATGTAAAATCATTTTATTTTTATAAATATACTTATTTAGTGAACACTGTCATATAGAGTAGTTATTATAACAAAACTGCAGTTTATCACTTTAAATTTTTTATATAAATTATCATTTTATACAATGAAAATATTTGTTTAGTAATTATTTTGAAATCGCTTAAATCTTTTGTTTTATTTTTTATATACTGTATAGTAAATTAATGCTTGAACTCGCGCTCTTTTAACTTTAAAATTTCTGACCTGAGTTTATAGTTATATTTACTCAACGATTTACAATTAGAGTTGACTCGAATTATATATGGTTTGGGTAATCTAGTCAAGTTTAAGAATATTAAGTAGGTTTAAAGCTAAGTATTAATACAAATGATATTTATGCTTATTTAATAATCATGTGTCCTGCGGTAAGTTACGCATTTCGATTATTTGCTTTGGTTTTAATACATATTAAGGATTTAAAATTTAAAACTAAGAATTATGAGTATGCATGTTATTGGATATGGAAAAATTATATGCTAAACGCGATCAAAAAATCAGGAACTGAATTATATATTTTTATATTTAAATAATAATTTAGGAAACTCGAGTGTCATTGGAGTCAGGTTAATTCGAGTTTTTTTTATTACTCACACTCTTCTTTGAGTCATAAAAATCTTAACTCGGTTCGATTCGAGTCATGAGATAACCCGAGTCCGACCTCAAAAAAATATATATATATTTTTTTTTAAATACTTATGGGCATTACGAGTAATCGAATTATTTTAATCGGTATTCAATGTCCAGAAGACAAATCTTTTAAGAAGAAAAAAAGTTTATACGAAATCCGAACTTTATCGTAAAAAAAAATTTTAAATTTTGTTATTAGTATTGACATATTACTTAAATATTTGCTATTAGCAAATAAACCCTAATTTTAGTGTATCTCAGGTTAGTTATAAATAATTCATTTCCTTTATCTATTATTTATTCGATTTATATCAAAATCAATATATACTTGAAAGAACCACTATTAAAATTAATTAGATTTTTGATATACAGAAAATGTATGGATGCTTATCTTATCAATAGAAAAATTATTGATAAAAAATAACAAATCTTAGTAAGAAATTAAATGAATTGAACGAATTTCACTATTTAAATATATCAATCGATCGCATTATTTTCTTTTAGTATTTATTCATTTCAACAAATAATTATAATCGGTCGGTTCGATAAAACATTTTGATATGAAGATCCTATTGAATTTTAATTAAGTGTCTTATTTTGACTTTTCTTTAGATACAGTATTACATAGTCCAAAATTAAATTTCGACGTTGAGTTTGAGCATAAATGTCGAAATTAATTGGTACGAAGACTGATTTTACGATATGTCGTGCTAAAAGTCAAAAAAAAAAAAACCCGAGAAAATTATCATTAGAGAAATCAAATTTTTTATGTATTCAAAAGATTAATCATTTTGCTAATTAAATCACTTATTATTGAATGAAAATTGTGGTAAATACTTGTAATAATAATGGGATAATTTAGCCAAAATTCATCTGATTATTATCCAATATCACTTTATTCAATAGATAAAACGTTCAATAGATGTCGGATCAAATATAATTATGAAGAATGTATAACATTCTAATTATGTCCCAATACTTGAACAACTTCAACAAATGTTTTGTAAAAAAAAAATTAAAAAACGATTTAAACATATACGAAATCATATATTATTTTATGATCACATGAAAGCTTCTTCATTTCTAAGTCGAACGATAGCTTTTTCACGCACGCGAAGTATTTACTTTAGCTCCTTTCCAACTTCGATTTAATTTCACTATCATTATAATTTTTAAGATACAAAATAATTTTCTTATTAATTTTAGCTTGATAACGCCACTAAAAATCGTGTGCATTGTAGCCAAATGGGTAAATATCACAATTACACGAATAAATAAAACCAAACTTATAAAAGATTGTATTTATGTTTTCCGTACGATTTCTGTTGAATTTAATGTAGAATTGCTGTACGGAATAATGTTTTGTTTCCGATTTATTCACTTAATAAATAAAAATATCTATTGATATTTCAACAACAATCAATAAATAAACCAATATGCATAAAAAACTTAGAACTTCCTGTATGTATCGCAATTGTCTTCTTATTCGTTTAATGCATTGCATTGATTCAAATTGTCTAATGCATTATTTAAACTCTTTCTTCGTACGTGTCTAATAAGAATATTTAGCAAGTTGTCCTTATTAGACTCACACTTCCTTTTATTTAAAATAGAAGTATAACTGCATTGAATATCAAAACTCTGATTATATTCATTTCATTTGACAAATTTTGCTTAAGTGGTTTCTGAATATTCTAATACAACAATAAAAGTAACATACATGTAAAAAGAAATCAATGGGACGTGGCATACCTTGGCCACAGATTTTTAGTTATTAAAAGTCATTTTATCCAGCACGACGCACCAAAATATTCTTCAAATGCATGAATGAAATGTTCTTAATATAATTTTTTTTTTAGAGAAGCTATTAAACAGACAAGGCTTATTGCGATGAAAGAATAATTTTCCTTGTTTTTATGATTTAAAGCTTTGTTTCAGGTTGACAGTACACCAAAAATTACGTCATTAAAACAATGTCCTTTTTTTATTGCTATAACAGTGACGCTCAAAAAGAAAATTGAAAATCTTAATATCATATGATCTAATTAATGGTTACTGGATCTAAAAACTATATGGGAACATTACCAGTAAAATCAGTAAAATCAAGTCATGAGATATAGTAAATCGAGGTTCTTTTTTGATAATAAATATTTTTATAAAAAATTTTCACTTTTATATTGACTAATAAATAAATTTTGTTGTTATTATAGATAAATTTTGTTTTTTTTAAATAATTTATATTATTGCACATTAAACAAATTATAACGAATTTATAAAATTCTGTATTATTAAATATACGTGTAACATACACCAGTTTTTCTAAATGAGTATTATGACTTTCCTTGTAATATTCATTTGATCTTACTTAATAGGGCTAACTCGCAGAAATATTTTACACGTTAAAGTCACATGAAAATATAAAATCGCAATTCAAAATAACGAGCTACTAATTCGCTTGCGGATGGATTGTAATACATCAATAATAGGTAATACTAAGTATTACTATTATTTTCTGCATGATCTCTGGAGAGAATCAAGGCTCCATCAATCAAAGCCCGGAGAAAAATTCTCCGAGCACCATTTTCATCTCGATCCATTACAGCTCCACAACTTCGGCACTTGTACATCTCAGATTCTCCTATTTTTTGAATACTCCCACACCAGCTGCAGTTTTTTAAAGTATAGGCCTCATTTTGGATAATAACATAGACTCCTAATTCTTCAGCTTTAGCTACCAGACGTTGGCGAAATTGATAGTGAGCCCAAAAGAGCATCTTACGAACAGTTTTTTGCGTTATATTTATTGTTTTTCGATTTATTATATTTGATACCTCAAAAGGAGGAATGATAATGGCATCAAATTCGCGAGTAAAAAATGTAACACTCTTTTTATAGATTTTACTTTGCAGATGTTTGATTTTTCGTATCATCTGATAAATTGCATTATCAAGTCGCAAGGCCTTTTTATTTTTACGTTTTGAATTAGAGGAAGCCAGCTTGTCTCTTAGAGAATGAAGATTATCCATATATTTGCATAAACGAATAATTCGTCCAATGTCATATTGGCCAATTTTACCTACACCTTTAGTAGAAGAGTACCATGTGAAGGGTGTACGAACACCAGGTATCATTTGCTGAATTTTGATTATTCTGATCTGAAATGTTATTTATTTCAAAATTTCTTAGTAGCTTTGTCTTTTTCGATCTTATCTCATCATTTTATAAAATTCACTTTAGGGGGTTCTTCTTATTTTTAATTACACTCACCAATTTTCTTAGAAAGTTCTCTTAATCTCTTTTCTTTAAATGTTGCGATATCCAGGTATACCAAGCACTTGAGGATGCAGCACATGCAATAAGACTATAATTGCTATTACTTAATAACGGTTTGACATTAAAACACAACACATTTTTCACGTGGAAATTCTACTGATTCAGCTCTTTATTACTTTCAAAGCGAGTTCACCCAGGTTTAATTAACAAATCTTTTTCTGATGGCATATTTAAGAGATTTGATTCGGAGAATTCCATTGCTAGTCCTCTATATTTTTTGCTTTGCATTCTCCAATATTCCAAAAATGTTCAGCTATAGAATTACCACATAAGTTTGTATATCAAATTCAGGAACATTAGGGAAATTTTCTGTTTCCTTCCTTTTAAACCTTTATGATCCAAATGTTTTAATGCAATTTCAACTACTTCAGCTTGTACTGGAACATTGGAATAATTATCTGGGAAAATCTTTTCATGAAGCCATCCCAGTAACATTTTTACTTCAACTTCATTAAATATTTCTGTCAATAGTTGAAAATTTTTATTTTGATTAAACACGTAATATGTAAGCAGTGCTTAAAAATAATATTCATGTTTGGCATATCCTTTACTACAGCGTTTAAACTTAATTCTTTTTTTGAAAGTTCGTATTGAAAATGAGTTTCTTATGCTAGATCTTATCGCATATTGACGCGTAGTTACTAAACTGAAAAAGGCTTTCATAAGTTAGATTGAAACAAAAAAAAATTTAGTGAAAAATTGAAATTTTTGTAGAAAATTTTGCGTGATTTTTTACTAAAAGAAGGCATTACGTGTTTTTTATAATAACACATCACATGATTTCCATTTTTCTAAATGAATAGGTAACATTTTCACATTTCAATTTAGATTTCCTCTCCATAATAAGTATCAAATTCAATAAATCTTTGTCATTTACCCAATCCACTCCACTTTTAAGGATTAATCCTTGTAAAATATTCGTACAATTTCTCATTTCACTCTTACACTCGCCAAATTATTTGACAGAATTTTTAACTGTAACGTTACAGCTTGATTATTTCCTGAATTCTCATATATTTTTCAATTGGATTGGAAATAAATTCATTGATTTGCATCATCAATGTTTTATTTTCTCTATGTCGAGCTAAATGAAATGATATAAATCAATATTTGATAAACACAACTTTGTATGATGATTAAAAAAAATTATATCACGAACCAATGACGGCTTTCTTGAGATTTTTAACTTATAATGAGTTCGTAGGATGGGTATCAGGATCTGAGGAGTTGCTTCTGCTGTTCAAAATTCTCTTTTTGCTTGACACTAGAGACCCATGTATAGAGGAACCCTTTTTAGTAGTGGTGATGGTAGCAGTGACGGCGGTGTAATCAACATCTTAAGAAGTTAACTCTAAAAATATGGAAGATTTGTCATAAAGGAGTCATTTTAGCAATAAATCTTTCTTGCTTTAGCCAACAACATAAGGTATTTGATGAGATTCCAAGTTTTTTAGTTGCCTTGTGTGCAGATAAATACATAGAGGAGGAGAGTTTGAGTTTACGATTTTGAACTATTATATGCTTAATAAGGACTTTTTCATACTCTTACTTAACTATTTGATTGAAAATTTTGATTTTCTGTTTTTACTATTTATTTCTATTCCTCTGCTCAAATTTTTTTATACTATTTTGAGCAGTTTAGTTTGATAATTTTTAGTTATGATTTTTGAGTCTTATATGATTTTTATTGATAACGACATTATGATAAGCAATACTAAGCAATTATTGGCAACTGAGCAAAAATTCGCTTGCGGTAATTGTGAATCACACATTGTTAATATTCTAAAAACTGCATGGTCTTCATGACCCCGTTGTTTATAAAAATATTCGCACAATCAAAATAAAACTAGGAAACGGGGACCATTGTGAGTCCTGAATAAATTATTGTACGAAAATCACGTGGCGGACAGAGAAACGCTCACATGACCAAATTTTAATCAATGCACAGAAATATATAGTCCTTCGCTTCGCTCAGGACAAAAATTTATTTTAAAAAATTTTGTAAATCTACACTTACCACAAAATTATAATGATCGACTCTTTGGTGGTGGATATTTACCTGGATTGATTAATATTTATGCAAAGTATCTTTTACTTTTTTCCTTTAATGATTTCTCTCCCTAATGCTGCTCTTGTCTTAACGATTTGATGCACAGTTTGAGTTTTAAATGTTGAAGCATTTTCTGATGGTATTCATTGTATTAAGCTAAGAGCAATGGCTTAGTATGTAAGATACGAACGCTTGCTTATCCGACAAAAGAAGAGGCCTTACTTAAATAGATTAATTTAGTGTGAAGTTTTCTTTGAGCAGTTTGTTACTTTCACGCATCCTTCGCCGAAAAAGCAATGATCATATTTGTATTTATTTATCCTTTGCCAATCGTGATTTTTTAAAATTTATTGATAAGTTCTCATTTTTCTTTTCTTTTGATACTCTCCTCTAACAAATTCTACGTTTTTCATTATATTTATCAGGTTCGAAAGGTCTGATGACCATTATCTGACGAACTAATATCGACGATTAAGATGAATTTTAAGAGGTAGGTTAAGTTTGCACATTAGGCATGGTAATAAGATAAAAGATTTACATATAGTGCATCTTGGTCATGAGGTAGTAAACGTGGTCATTGATGAAGTGCATATAGGCTTTTTGATTAAAAGTAGTTTAAACATGATTGTATTATGCGGGGTTAATCTATGTATGCTCATCCTCTACCCTAATTTTGGTAGAGGTAGGACTGGAAAGGTCCTAATTAATCTTTAAAAATTATTAATTTTAAAGATTTTTTTAAATAATATTTTTGTAATATTAAAATTATGTTAAAATTTTCTTTATAATTTAAATTTTTAAAAAACATTAGGACTTAAGTCTTATTATTAGGTCCTGAATAATATAAATTTCTAATTTTTAAATGGTTTTTTATTTTAAATAATAAATAAATTTATTTATTTTAATTATCTAAAAAGCTAAAATTATTATTAATAAATCTAATTAAAAATATATAAATAAAAATTATTTTTAAACTTTTAATACCTATTAAACTTTGCCAACTCTAATCCTAATATTTTTTGAAAATATACAATACTATATACGAAACTTCTACTGAATATCTAGCATAAAATATATATAATTAGATTCAGTGATCTGGTCTCCTACTTAGTGTTCTAAATGAATTGAGTCAAGTCAAATTATTAGAATTCAGATTCAGAAAGGTATCTCCTAAAGAAAAAAGTGAAAAATAAAAAAACATATATATAACTTATATTCATGACCTAAGCTAAAATCCAAATTCAGGTAGCATTTCCTAAAAAAAAGAAGCAAATAAATGTTAATAACATTCCAAATCAAAGAAAAAATAAAAATAATCCCTATATCAACTTACTTTTATAGCCTAAGCCAAAATCCAAATATAGAAGGTGTCCTTTAAAAAAAAGAAGCAAATGAATATTATTCCAAAGATAAAGAAAAAATAAAAATAATTTCCTACACTAACTTATCTTTATAGTTCAAATGAAATTCAGTTTTAAGAAGGCATCTTCTAAAGAAAAAAATAAAAGGAATATTGATGATATTTCTAATGATAAAAAAAAATAAAACAATTCATTATATCAATTTACCTTTATAGCCCAAGCTGAAATCCAGGTTTAAGAAGGAATTCCTTAAAGAAAAAAAGTAAAAAAAATATTAATGATATTCCTAATGATAAAAAAAAAAAAAGGTCTAATTATAATAATTGTATAAGTAATGAGGTTAATTGTAAATGAAAAAGTTATTAAATATTCATTTAACAATTAATTTATGATAAATCTTTAGGTCATATTAGCTGAGGTAGTGAGGTAAAAGTCGTTAGCATAACAATTGTAGGGAAATATAGAAGTCAATAGTGTTTTAATTTCCCGATGTAGAATAAAATGTATAGATTAATCCAGAATTCAGTATAACAATAAACCTTGCTTTTTCATCCTTATAAAAGCTTGATTATTTTTTCCAATTAATGACTTATGAAAATTTGTAAAAAGCTCGTTATTTTTTCGGATATATGGGACCTTTGCAATAGAAAAGGGAGAAACAACTAGAAAGAATCAATTTTACATTTAAATGCAAATATGATCAGATTTAGCACAAACACATTTTTTATTTTTTTCCATCCGTTTACCCCTTTTCTATTGCAAAGGTCCCATATGATGGTTGTTAAGAGAAATAAGTCTTATATAAAAATTTTCTTCTTGTTTTAATGTCATAAGAATGTTCATCTCTAACCTCGATCTTAAATGAAATCGCATATGTGAAGCTAAATTCCATGTCAAAATTTGCAACTCTCCTATGGTAAATTACAAGTTTATTATATGAAATTTTTTTCAAAAAATGACCTTTCATTATGACTTGAAATTTATAATCCAAGAACTTCAAGTTGGCAAATCTAAATTTACAGAAGGATACCAGGGAAAGATGACATTTATTACCAACGACAATGATTAATATGCTAAAGACGACATATATATCGTATAGAAAGTACATATTTCGTACTATTCCTCACAGCAGAATGCTCCTAATGGTTGTATAAAGACAAATTGTATATTATTTAAAACACAAAAATCGATACGGAAATGAGTGTCGAAGAAGAATTTGTCACAGAAATGAAGAAGAAGGAGAACTCAAATGGTGACTAACATCTGCGGCAGGCATTTACATTGCGTAAGCTTTGCTAAAGAGTCATAAAAAGAAACCTGCAGGTAGATTTTAACTGAACTGACCAGTCTAATAAAATAAGTTTATTAATACGATATAGTAGATAGAGTTATTCTATTTATATTTACAGTATTTTGTCTATCATAATTTATATAAATATTTTGTATTTTTGAGATTGGTTTTATTTGAAAGCCAAATTCATAATAAATAAAGGAGATTTTATATTAATAACAATAATAAAACTGATTGTGATAGAGGTTAAAATAATCATTGACCAACCGACCGTTTCACCGACCGATTTATTCATTTAAACCATTAAATATATTTAATCACGCAGAATTATCGCGGACTTTAACTTTTGTTTTCAAAATTTCAAAATTTATATAAAATTAAATAAAAAAATATATATATTATATAAATAAATGTTATTTTGTTGAATTTAAATAAAAATAGTTTTATTTATTAAAAGCTATTCCCATAAACTTTTGAATTTCGTGACTCGCATAGTGATTTTCAAAATGAAAAGTAAAGTTAAATGCAAATTTTTAATTTCGGATAACGATAAATTCATAGCACGGCACAATTCATTCGTATGATAAAAGGAACCATATAATTTTTTACTCTCATTTTATTTCAATCACAATAAATATATTAAAAGACAAAAGTAACAACAAAAATATATCGGAAAGATGCAATATCAACATTATTCAATCTAAAATTCGCCATTTCTTCTATGTTAAAATTGTTTGCATTCTAAATTTTACTTTCATATTAAGTGGTCTGCACGTACCAGTATTCTCATTCTTAACAAGAGATCTTCCGTCATTCCTAATGAGTCAAATGTTTATCTGTCGTCATTGTTTTTACGGGCTCCAGAGGTGCGACAGTCAATAAATAACAATCCAAATTGGAAACTTACAACTTTTTGATCGTAGTAAATCCTAATGGAATAATTCGATAGTTACTTTTTAATACCGTTTTAGTTGTTATTATTAAAAAGATCAAAATAACTGACGAATTATTCCATTAGAACTTACCTCAAAGATTCTAATTAATAACAATAAAAATTATATAATTAGGACTTAACTTCAATAGGTTTCAATGTTTCAAGGTTCCGCTAAATAGTGTTAATTTAAATAAAAAAAAAAAAACAACTAACGAATGATCCAAGTAAGGTTGCCAGGCAAAACCCAGAGGCTTCGACAGGCATCGAAATCGAAACCCGTCGAAACGTTTTGCCAAACATTTTTATTAAAGGTAATATTGCGAAAGTTTCGACGGGTGGCAAAGTTTCGACGGATGGCAAACCCATACTAAATACAAATTTTTGAATTTAAAAATTTATTATTTCGTTTAATGAGAAGAGCAAATCGTATATAGCAAAGATCACTTTCTTTTATAATATCATTATTTATAGATAAAAAAAAAAAAAATATCAAAAAATTTACGGTTTCGGATTTTTAAAATTAAATACAACCCGGATATAAAGATAAACCCGGTTTCAACCTCTATCATTCATCTTCATAAGGTAATTTTTTCTAATTCTTCAACAAGTACAGTGCTTCCAAATTTAAAACCTGCTCGATAAATAATGTATTATTTTGAAAACTTTGTTTTAATTTAAAATAAAAAGCAAAAAAAATCAAATATCGTTTTTATATTCTACATTGTATTACAATAAATCTGTTAAACCCGTCAAATTCGCAAAGTTGTTATCGAAACTTTCGAGACCCATCGAAACCCATCGAAACCTGTCGAAATAATTTCTGAAAAGTTTCGACTTTTGCCAAAATGGGTTTAGGGTTTTGCCCCGCAACTATAGATCCAAGATTCCAAGGGTTCAAGGTTCTGAACCTTAAGTTTAGCATTCTATAAAATAAAGAACGTTACATAACGTTCCTAATTGCAAATAGCCAAGTTCGTTCAAGTTCCGAATAAAAATGTTCTTAAGCATTGTCAGAGAAAGATTCCCTCCTTCAAGAGACCAATACTCGTTATATAAAAAGATTTTAATTATATTTGGATAGATAAAACTTTAACAATGATAAAACTTATTCCTATATTATTAGATAATGTTTAAGTTATAAAATTTATTATAACAAGTTATTAGTTTCGTCATAATCTATTTCAACATAAAAAGTGATCAAAAAGCAAACAATATTGAATTTCCAAACAGAGTTTGGGAATTTTTTTAAATTCATATCAAAAAAATAAAATTTGACCATCCTATATAAAGATAATAGTTACATAATTTAATAAAATTCATTTCTTCACATCATGGGATAAAGCAATGTGCCAAACTTTTATTTGACCAAAATTTCGTTTATTTATTTAATACATTCAATGAAATGCGAAGAATATTTCAAGAAAATGAACCTAGCTTGAAGGATTTCATTAACCTGTTATTTTTGCCCTCTTTTGTTTTTGTATTGGATCTTTAACATATAATATCTATCTATATACAGTATAAGATTTTTTCAATGGAATGATAATCATCGTTTCGTACGATTTCTAGTTTATTGAGTCACTTATTGCATTTTAGGATATGCGTTTTTTTTTTTTACTAAAATGTCTAAATAACAGCGCGCGTCTCACATTTTTTTTTTTGGTAATTTACATTAAATTGAACATTTGCTCTAAAACCATTTCTTACAAAAACGACTAATTTTTTAACAACCACCTCTGTTTAAAATATATCTCGGAAGTTGACTTAGCTGCGCCTTACATTTTTTTTGACACACGATTTTTGAATGGCGCGTTTTTAAAATAAACAGTATATGACAAAAGAAACAATATATATGATCCTTGCAAGCTTGCGATAACCAGTTTGATAATAATATTACATACATAAAAAAAAAGGAATAATAATATTTTCGCTACTGTAAAATGTTTATTTATGCTTACATCATTAACCGGTAAAGTTGGTAGGCAAATTTATTATCCGAAAGCCAATACGCCCAAATTTAGAATTAAATTAACATATTTGGAAATAAAAAAGCACGCTTTTATATAAGTCGATAAACATTTTTCAGTTTTTTTTTTTTTCTTTTATTTTTTCACGCGAACAACCTTTTTTTTTCCTTTATAAAGAACAAAGCAGCGGACAAGATTTTTGAGCACATCTTTCTCATAGTACCTTATACAAAATTATGAACAAATTATAATGTACTTTTCTTTTTCGTAGCCCTTTCATTCACAAAAAAAAAAAAATTCTCATAATGAACCGCGCTCACCTTGAATAAACAGTCATGGCTTTATATTTATTTCAGCGAGAGACTATCTTCTAAAACTTTACTCTTTCCGTTGCTGATATCTAGATTTCAAATCTTAACCTGCTGGTAAGCTCTTATTCTTTTTCTTTAATGTATACCCTATCATTATCGACAATAGTTTCCTCTCATCATTTCATGAAATATGGACGAATATCCTCCATTAAAAAAAAATATTTCCTCCTTGATATTTACTCCTGAGCGTCACTATTATTCTGATCTATTGCATCTATTACCTTCTACGTGACTATTTTACTTAGATTCCATAACTAATTCCCTTTTCCACTTCTTATTCTAGAATTTAATTTTAAATCGATGAAGATACCTGAAAATGATTTTTTAATTTCGTGTTCTCCTGATAAATAACAACTCATATTGACAAGTCTAAAAAAATTCAAAAAAAATATGGTGTAACTTATTAATGTTAATATTCTTAATTTTATTAGCCAACAACGAAGAAGTGGGAGCGGCAAATACGGTATACAATCATTTTGATTTTCGTAACATTTTTTTTTTTTTTTTTTAATTATCTTCTCAATAGGATGGGGGGACCGACTTTAATTGTATCAACAATTGAAAAGGACCGGTACAACTGCTCGTGAATGTAAGGTCTGCGATTCTGAAATAAGAATTGCTATGCATCTTCCCTTATGTTTTAAAAACTGTTTCACGAGTGGGTGCTCACGCAACCCGAGTCCTGTTGGATATCCCCCATCCTTTTCTTGTAGCACAGTCAATAGTCGACCGAGCCGAACCATATTGGATACCCCCATCCTTGGAACGAAGTCGTATTTGTAAGTTACTTGTTTTATTTATTGTATTTCTTTCTGATCTTTTTAGCCTTATCATAAGGATTGTTATAATTGTACTCGTATAATTTAAATAAAAAATTGTGAAAAAAAACATAATAAAGTTTACCATGATTTTTTAAAAAAATGTTTGTAATGTAATTATATAAAGGCTATACGTGCCATAAAATGGTCTACTTCGATTTGAAATTCGCCGATTCTTGCTTCGGCGTTTCTATATTCTAAATTGCGTGGAGTCAGCAACAGTTCATATGGTGGAGAATGTTGATGGAGAAGTTATAGCTGATGCTGTGGTGGTTATTGTTGCTGTTGCTGCTGTGGATGTTTCTGTTGATTTTGTTGGCGTAAGCTGCGAGTAGCCGCTTGCACTTTCTTGCGTCGTAGTTTTTCTGGTTTTCAGTGTTAGTTGTGAAGAACTTTTTTTCTGCTTAAAGTCGATTTATGTATTAAATTTGGTAGTTATTGTTTATCAAAGTAAGCGGCGAGTAGCCGCTTGGCACTTACTAGTGTAGTAGTGATTTTGGTTTCCTCGTTGTAAATTTAATTCGAGACATGTAATTAATAGCATAGCATTGTTTTCCGAGTATGGTTAATTAGAAGATCCATTATTATTTCTCTAGATCATCCCGTTCAAAATGCTAATCCCTCTAAAATTTATTAGCATATGTCTAACCTTTATAGGTAGAAGTTTATTAAAATCTGATCAAGAATAAAGAAATTTGATCTTTTCTTTATCTTACTACTTTAGCTTAGAAATACATAATACGGCGTCAATCAGATGTTAACCTTTTCTAGATTCTGCTTTCAGGTATCCATGAAATTTTTTTTTCGCCTTCGATAAATAGCAATAAATGTTTTGTTTGACGGAACGGATCGCTTGGGCCGCAGCAATTATTTTAAGTTTTTACTTTTCAGTTCGATCGAGGGCCATAGCTTAATATTAAATTTTCCTATTTTTATTTAGTGTTTACATTATTTAATAGCGAGGTAAGTGGTAATGGTGGATTGTTTGAGTTACGCCTCATGCACCCTAGTTATTAAATACAATAAGTCAGAATTTAAGTTTATGCTTCAATATTCATACCATTAAACGTTGATATTTATTATTCGAATTTCAAAAATAATAGTAAAATTTATTGAATTGAAACCAAGAAATATTTTAATAAAGCATATTCAATGTTTGAATTACTCTTAAAATTGAAAACATATAAATATAAATGATTAAAAACATTGCAGTTTTGCCAAAATCTACCTGTGTTATAGATGGTGAGATTTCCTTAACCTTGAACGTTCACTTTAATTCAACCAATCAATCAATAGAGTCACGATTTTTATTGTAATTCAAATTTTAATTCTGTGCCATTGTATTTTTTTTTTTTCAGATCAAAAATATCGATTTGTTATGGTCGAGGAGGAAATTGAAGTCACTTGATTGTCTGATTAGATTTTGAATATATATCAAAATATTAAACGGAAAGAGCATCCTAAAGGATATTGCATCATTTGGAAATAACTTCAACAATTAGTTAAGATTGAAAAAATTATTAGTAATTTCATATATTGATAAAAAATGAGGTTGCGTGGCAATACCTTAATCTAATTTTGGCAAAGAAACATTCGAATGTAAGTTTTGACAGAATTTGATGGTTTTTACGATGGGAATTTCGATGGATTTCAAAATTTGCAGTTCAAGATTATAATCTAACGGGATTTTAGGATTGTATTACAAATCGAAGATTATATTAATCAAACCTTTATTTTGTATTCAAAGATTAGTAACAATAATGAGGATATAAGTCGAAATGTATCGAAATTTGAAAGGAATCCTGACGTCATTAGAAACTTGTAGAATTTTACAAAACATTGGACGAGACGAATGAAAGAGTATTTAGAAATCACTTCAATCCTTTAGTTATTCGTATAAAAAATAAAAAGGAAAATAAAAAAAAAAACTCCAAATAATTTTTGCGCCCCACATTACCTAAAAAATAAAAATAATTTAATGACAAGATAAAACAAAGTAAAAAAAAAACTTACCTATGCGTCCTAAGCGATTAACCAAAAAGGAATTGACGAAAAAATCGTCTAAAAGAAAACAAAAGAATACTAGTTAACAAATAATAACAATAATAATAACTTGATAAATTAAGCCTTACCACAGCGGTTCGGACCGATTCTCAACCATGAATTTGAAAAATGAACCTAAAAAAATAAAAATTAGAATAATTATTAATCAACCCTCAAAATAAAATAATTCAAAAAAGGAAATATTAAAAAAAAAGCCTAAATAACATCAATTGGAAAATCAAATCATCTAATGCCGCAACCGAAGTTACCAAAGGCGAAAAAAAAAACGCAACCTAGCCAACCCAAAACTAAAAAAACAGTTTACAAAAATAACAAAAAATGTTCGATCGTTACGACCGAACTTGAAATTAAAAAAAAAAGAATAAACCAACTGACACAATACCCGTGCATTTATCATGTCTAAGCTAAAAATGGAAATAGTAAGAGAAAATACAGAACATGGTTCGTTGTCTTAAAGTTTGAATTTGACTTGAAGGTGTTATTATATGCTGCTAAGGATCATAAACAAGAAAATTAATTTTATTGGAAAGATTTCTAGCATTGTTCTATCTTAATTTTGGTTTTGATCAAGCAAGTAAATCTTTTATTTCGAATAATTAAGCTGTAAGTTATTTTTACTGAAACTATTATTGAAGGTTCTTACAGAAACTCTATGTCGAATCGACATCGAATCGATATCTACCATCATTTAACGATAATTGATCGAGGTAGTTTCGATTCGACATTGATTTTACGTCGAATTACGACATCGATATGATACTAATATGGGCATTTGCTATTAAAAACGAGCTTTGAACATAGTAATTCATATTATCCGTAACGTTATTTTAATAGCAAACCTTTCATATGACATAATACATCTTCAATATGATATTAATACGACATTTTTATATCAATAGTAATATATTAATTTTAATTTATATATAAAATAAAGTTTTATATAATATACAATTAATTTTATTAATTTGAATACCTATTGAATAACTTTTCTTTTTAATTCAAGGCGTATAAAAATATTACACTTTCCTTTCTTAGTTAGCATTTGTATGTGTCATGTGCTCAAATAAGCGATCGCTACCTGAAAATGATTTTGACTAAAAATAGATAAAGGTTTACCATTGTAATTTGACATATATGCATGTCAAAAACGTAGCTTAACACATGAAAGGATAAGGCCTGTCGAAAAGCGAGAGAGATTTTTTTCTACCAATTATCATTATTTATATAGGTGCATTAAGCATATCATTCTCGCTAAATTGTATAAGACTTCGAATCACGATTCTCCACATGTAATGTAACCATTTCAGTCATTTATTTTTTTTTTTCAATTCTTATTTTTCGTTCGTTCATAAATCCTTTCAAAAAAAATTATCATCAATGGATGATCTAATTTATGGAAAAACGTTATCATTTTGATTTGAAAAGGCATCGTACACGCAATATCCTTCATTTTGCATATCCAACGATTACTTTATCATAACAGTGCTTTGAATTCTCATCAAACACGACATAATTTGGACAATAAACTTATGGCACAGTACATAAATTCTATTTTTTTTTTTTTGATCGTCTTTAAACAGAAAAAAATAAAATAAAATTATATAATAATTGGACTGAATCACGAGTACCGAGATATCAAACTCGAGGCATAATTTAAATTTTTTAACAATTGTTTTCTACTTCCAAATAATTTAAAATTGTTAGATCTTTTTCTTTTTTAATCCATTATTATGCTTTTACGCCTCAAAACACAACCTTATTATTTGCAACAATGACATAAAAAAATTTTTTTTTCGTCATAAATCAATAATTTTATAAATCGGGAAAAACTTCTTAAGAAGATTCTTTGAAAATGTTCTTATTTCCAAATAAATAACAAATTGTTTCTACTTTTGCTACATTGCTATTATTCATCATTTAAAAAGATGAAGATCTGACCGAATAAGGTTGGTCTTATCGCAGTAAAAGTTATTGTTTCCCTTTTTGGGAAATCGACGGGCGTTATACTTTATTTGAAACGAAATTTAAAATATAAATTCATTCTCTGAAAGTCCGTGAGTTTATCATTTATTCTTATAATGAACTTGAACGATGGATAAAAACAAAAGTGAACTACCTAATTCGAATTCCGATTTACCTCCTAAAGACAAGAATTTTGTTGATAATAATGTTACTGTAACCTCGTCATCAACTTCGAATAATAACCCTAAGGAACCAAATACTTCAGTTTTGGAAAAGAATAAAGAAAGAAATAAAGGAAAAAAGAAAAATTCTAATAATGTTGTTGACCAATCAACTAATGTCACTAACGATGAATTCAGTACTGGACCACAACCTACTGCTGATTCTCCACCTGAGGATGCAAATGAAGAACCAGGGCGACCAACTAGTAATTCTGGAGAAGATTTAAGAAATCAAGGCGATTCTACATCACAAAATAATGACAAGATTCACAATGAAAAGAGAAATTCATCATCCACTTTTTTTTCCAGTCTAAAAAAAATTATAATGGGTAAAGAAGTTCCAGATGATGGTGAAACCGTAGAAATCATATTTCGTGTGCATTTACCTAAGGTTCGCAGCGGGGAACCTGTTGTGGTTGGTAGTATAGAGGAACTTGGTAATTGGAAAAAACCCAAAGTTAAACTTAAACAATATAAAAAAGGTTGGAATTATTCATCTGATTCATCTTATTGGTATTCAGAACCAATTCGTATCCCGATCAAAAGATTTAAAGAGACTGTTGAATATAAGTATGCAGTATATTTTTCAAACGGCGACTTACAATTTGAAGGGCATGGCAAGCATGACAATCGTG
The DNA here is from genome assembly GCA_910592005.1 of Funneliformis mosseae. Classification (NCBI taxonomy): domain Eukaryota; kingdom Fungi; phylum Glomeromycota; class Glomeromycetes; order Glomerales; family Glomeraceae; genus Funneliformis; species Funneliformis mosseae. Next base: position 26,958 of record CAJVPP010000115.1, on the reverse strand, counting down.
GACTAGAAATTCAGTGTCAAATATTTGATATTTGGAATAATAATTACTTTCACAGAATTGATAGAATCACCGATTATATGTTCTTAGACATCATTTATGAATCCGCAACTTTAGAAAACATCAAGGATGATATTTTAGATTATGATAATATCCTAAAACAGCATCGCGAATTAACTTTATCCGTAACGAATATACCATTTATTAGCAAACGTTTATCGGATACTTCTATTGGTAAACGTCTTTTCTTATGCTTTCTTTTAGGACATTGTCCTAATAAGTACGGAAAATATGAATTGCCAAGAGATTTTCAATCTAATACTTTGCTTCAAGCTCTCTTTACAATTGATTCTGAAAAATTTCCAAAGGATAATTGGCATGTTGTATTAAAGGGACTTGATCTTTTAATTCATCACAATATTAATAATGGGTCACACGTATGGCTCGAAATCTTTAAAATTGCACGTAAAATCGATCCTCAATATAATTTCATCGAAACCATAACTTTTGCTAAATGTAATGATGACAGATATATCAAAACTTGTTTTGAAATTGTGCTATCACATGAAATGGATGAAAATAATCATGTGAAAATTATCAAGGTAAATTTTTTTTATATACACGTCATTGTCTGATTGTATTATTAGTCTATCATATCGATTAATCATTTATTATTAATTTTTATTATCTATGTAGTGGTTGATGAGCCAATGTAAAAATGTGAAAATCTTATCATTCGTTTGGCGATCTTCAAATAGAAATGACGAGCAACTTCGACAATATTTGATAGAAAATATTAAAAAAATTATATCTAAAGATGATGCCGATAATTTACATAGAAATTTTAAAGAGCTTCCTGATGAAATTAGAGATAAAGCCTCTGGCCTATTTAGGAAAAGAGCACTTGACATATTAAAAAATGCTCGTCGTGCTGTTTTGAATAAATCCAGTTACCAATCGATTTTTGATCTTTTAAATTCTGCAAAACTACGGTGGACAAAAGAAGAATATATTGTTGTGTTGGAAATAGTGTCGACCTTAGAAGATTATCAGCTATCAAGCGTGTTTCCATCATTATTGGAAAATTGGATTCAAATGTCAAAAGAAATTGATAATAAAATAGCTCGAATATGTACTCAATGGTATAAAAAGCTTTTGAATTTAATGGATCGAAAGTCTCAGTCATCATCTCATTTAATGGATCATAAAGAAGAATACGTGACCGCAATTTTTGAGAAATTTTCAAACATCTGTACAATAGTAAATGAACAATCAATATTGGATGACTTAATGGAAATAACGATCAATCGTATTAGACAGTCTTCAGAAACATCAATTTTCTCTGCCACAACTAAAATTGTAAACTTAAGATCAGAAGCGGTACATGTATTTACAAAAGTTATTAAAGAAAAAATTGATTCAATGGAATTAAATCGCGATAAATATTTATTAAAGAAAATGCAAGCTATTTGTGGTTGTACTGGTAAAAAAGTTCTTGAGATACCAAATGAGTAAGTAATTAATTAATTAAGTACTTTTTTTATGTTCAAAAAAATTTATATTAATCAAATTTTATGTATTTCTGATTTTTTAGATTTTGTGAAACCATTTTACTTCACATAATGTCATGTTTACAAAAGAATACTTATTCAAAGATCTCTTCGTATGAGTCTACTGAATTCTGGATTGTGATTTTACGAGCAACTGGCAGTATCGAAAAGTTTCGTTCTCATCAACTTGTGCAAGAAACTAGAACAACCATTATCGAGCTAGCTGACATCATAAAAAACAGTTCAATAAAAATTCTACCTCTTCAGGATTTGCTTAATCTTGATGATGACATCCTTCATTTTTATTTAAACTCTGCAAATTATGATAGTAAAGAGATCATTACCAAGGATATATTGGTTAAGGTTCGTCAGAATTGTCGCTTCTATGAACAAAGGTTGGAAAAACTTGACGATTTTTATAAAAGATTTTGTCCGCTACAAAAAATCAAAGATGTGCAAAATTATTTTGATGAATTAAGTGAACGAAGCAAAAAACTGAATAAAATATCACTGGAAGAATCCTTATCAGGAGCCCATTGGAGCTTCCATAAAGGAATTATATCAATAGCAGAGAGTACATATGAACTAAACAAATCTCAAACATTCTATAATGTTTTTGAAAAACGATTGAATGAAGTATACAATGAAGAATCTGGTGATATGAATGTTGAATTTATAGCACAAACGTTAATGAAAGATGTTTTAATGGAATATATTGCTAAGTGCAAACATTACGAAAATTGGGAAAATCTCAAATACTCTGAGGAAATACTATTTTGGTGTAATGTTTCTAATTTTGATGATGAGCTTAATTTAATGGAAAAATACAGCAAAATTTGTATAAATAAAGGCGTAACGTTCATGATGACGATACGGTATCTATCCAGAAATAATGATTGGAAAGAACGTACAGAAAATTTATCAAAAATTATTAAGATTTTCGAAGTCGAAGAAAACTGGCTTGACAACTTGTTTAATCACAGAAATTTGGGCACATTTAGTAACTCCGTTGAAACTATAAATCAAAAATTTTCCAAATTCAATAAGAATAACTGGGAGTTTGTCAAAGAATTATCACGATCTGAAGATTTAATTAAATTCTTAGAAGATAAAACAGATGATGATTTGAAAAATTTGATTAATGGTGTCGATGAGCACTCGGATACCAGATTGATTCAAGAAGGCACTATTTCTTCCCTTATTCAAATCAAGCAATTCTTGCATCCATTGATGAATGATCCAAATTTAACTATGGATAAATTATTAAAAGAGTTCAATTATATTAACACTTCGCTAGCAGGTAAATTGTCATTATGCAATAGTAACGTCATGGCTTTAAAAAATATGTTCAAATCCATCTATAACAAAGGCGAAGTTACAAAGGAAAAGATTCAAAATGCTGTAAAAATTGGTACATATGAATTTAAAAAAGAAGAAAAAGATGAAGATTGCATTTTGGAATTATCATACCCCTCCAAATTAGGAACCATGAGGTTCAATATTAGTGAGTTACAGGATTTACGTAGCAGAGCTCTTTTAATTTCAAAGCCTGGTGGTTCTATTGGACAAATGGATGATGATACCGATGATATTAAAATCAAAATGGAAGAATTTGTGAAACAAGTTGACGTTGCTCAAAGTATAATTATAATCATGAAAAAGTTAACTCAATTAGGACATTTTGGATATCGAGAATATAACGAATCAGCCAAAGGTACCTGTAATTTAGAGAAAGTAGCAAATCAATTGAGAAATGGCTTGGAATCTTGGTAAATATTTTATTTTATTGGGAGAATTTACTTGTTTATTATAGAAGTTATTTATTAATACAATTATAATACTTGTAGGGAGAAAATTGTTGACCGTGCACAAGAAAATTGCTATTACCTAACGTTTTATCCAGCAAGACACATATTAGCATTTTATGACTATTACACGGAATTTGGCGAACGATTCGAAATAAAAGAAACTTGTCAAATACTTGTGTCATTCGTAAATCGCAAAGCCAAACTAATTGCTCAAGGATTGCATTGTAATAAGAATAAATACGATGAAGTTTTAGAAGCGATTAACTATAGATTAGAATACATATTTGGAACCCTTGAGAAACATGCACGACCAGTGAAAAATTCCGAAGAACGCGTAATTTCAGATACGGTGAAATGTGGAGAATTATTTGTCGCGGCTTGTGATGACAAATCGAAAGTTCCTAACATCATAATGTCATTTTATGTCAACCATGGATTTTATCCTGAACCTTGGCAACTTTTGATATGTATGACATCTACTACAGAAGAAGAACTTTCAATTTTTATCAAACGATGCTTTTTTGCATCAAAAAATGGTTATGAAGGCCATTTATTCTGCATTGCGAATTTGGAATTATTAGATTTTGAATTACAATACTATCTCGTGAATAAGATTAGATTTTTTACGGAAAAGGTAGAAGATTTTTATTTAGCGTTGATATGTTGTTCTAAAAATGGTATGCATCATCATATTGTGGACCAGTTTTCTAAATATGTTCACGCTACTGATGGACTTGGTACTGTTGCGATGAAGGCTATTTATAGTGAATTATGTCAAAAGGTTACATGCGTAACTTCAGAATTATCCGGACAAGGAAAAACAAAATTTATTGAACAGGAGAGTTCTAAAAATGACAAGAACTTAATTTCAATTCTAATTAGCGATGGAGCAAGTTACAATTCGCTTATTAGACAACTTAAAAATTCCCATATTCAACAAAATGATAGTCTTCACATAAACATAATATCTGCTGATAATCCTGGAGAAGTCAATATATTCTTATTTCAATTATTAACTCTGGGAATGATTTCAAACAACGCGGATATTACAAGTCTTCCAGATACCTATATATTTATTGAAATAGCCGGTAACCTTTTGTTCAAATCCCTCCCATTCCTTAATTGTTTAATTAACACGCATTTAGTATGGAATATTGATAGATTGATGGTGCCCAAAGATATACACAGCCCAATTCAAGTCGTTTGCCATTATTTGGATCTTTATGATAAGAAGGAGCTCGATAAAAAAGATATTATATACCAATCACGCGAATACAACACCGTTACAGAACCGCTTGATCAATTACTTTGCCAAACACTTTTGGACAAATATTTCTTTAAAAAGATTGATCCTAGTACCTTGTCTTTTCGGTTTTTAGAAATTTTTGTGAATGTGCTTTCTGATCAATTATTAAGGTTATCAGGAAGTTCTTTCTTCAGAGTTGAAATTTTGAAATTTATGACTAATGATAGTAATAATATTCGATCAACATTATTTAATACATTATTTGGCGTTTCAAATGATTTTGCTACAAAATCGACCAAAACAAAATCTGCACAATTACAATCCATTTCTAAACAAGCGTCCGTCGAAGTAGATCATTTAGAAAATCTTGTTCATTGGGATGATTCTAATCATCTTTTAGTATTTTTCCTGTCTCAATCCCCGGAATCCATTAGCGCTTTATATCGTAATAAAGACATAGTTCCAAACAATGTTTTAGAGCTGTTAAAAAGTCAAAGATGGGAATTAGTAGATTATCAAGCCATGTCCTCAGAACTATTATTAACCATATTAGAAAGTTTAGCTCGGAAAACAATGCATGTTATTATTTATCAACCATATGCTTTATCTGCAGATAATCTATTGAAAATGGCATTGATGTTATTGAGGACAAGAGCTAATATTCCTGTAGTAATTTGTGGGGAGGCGGGATGCGGAAAGGTATCGTGTATATAATTATATTAACTTATATTTGTTTATTTCTTATAGCATGATTTTTTTATGTTTCCTAACTTTTTGTAGACAAGTTTAATTAGTTTCTTGGCTAAAGTTGTGGAAGTAGAATTTGACTCACTTAATCTTCATGCTGGTATTACAGAAAAAGCTATCAAGGATTTCATGAATGAATCCGGTAAAAAAGCCGCAACTAGAGAGATTTGGTTGTTTTTTGATGAAATAAACACTTGCAATCACATAGGATTATTGGCAGAGCTTATTGCTCATCGTAAGCTTGATGGAAAGCCAATTCATCCAAATATTCGACTATTTGCCGCCTGTAATCCATATCGTATTCGGAACAAGAGTGTTAGCACTGTCGGATTAAAACCAAAAAAGATCGTCTTTGAACATCAAAAAAGAAATCTCGTTTATGAAGTTAAAGTTCTTCCAGATCAAATTTTGGATTACGTATGGGATTACGGAATTCTTCAATCGAAGGATGAAAAGATTTACATCCAAATAATGGTGCAAGAGGCGAAATTAGATCAGATCTTTGCGGAATTATTATTTGCATCACAAGATTTTATTCGTAAAGTTGAAGAACCTTATAGTGTCAGTTTGCGCGACGTTAAAAGGGCCATAAAATTGTTCGACTTTTTTTATAAAAGTCTTTTAACGCGACAAAATGAGAAGAAAAAATATCCTGATAAGTCTGTGAATATTCATACTCGATCATATGTTTTAGCATTAGGTTTATGTTATCAGTCTCGCTTATATGAACGTGAGTTAAGAAGAAAATATCGTGAAGCGATGTGTAAAATATTTGGAAATATGAAAGAAGCTCGTTTTAATGAATTAATTAGAAATGAACAAATGGACTATATGAAAAGAATGATTTGTCCACCAAATACTGCATTCAACGAAGCATTATTGGAGAACGTGTTGGCTGCTATTGTTTGTATCATGTGTAAAATACCACTATTCATTGTTGGTGCTCCAGGATCTTCAAAATCACTGGCAATCAGACTTGTATATCAGAATCTTAGAGGACTTGATTCCAGTGACACATATTTTAGAACATTACCACATGCATTTTTTATTCCCCATCAAGGCTCGTCATCATCTACTTCTGATGGAATAGAAAAAGTTTTTCAAAAAGCAAAAGCTTATCAAAAAACAAATTCTGACGAATTTCCGGTTATTAGCGTTGTTTTACTTGATGAAGGCAAGTATATATTGTATCTGTTAAAGGATTTTAGTTCATTGAATTTAATCTTTTATTTCTCAATTATTAGTTGGATTAGCAGAAATTAGTCCTTATAATCCCTTGAAAGTTCTTCACTCATTATTGGAACCAAGTTATCCAGATGATGGTCCTACTGTTTCGGTAATAGGAATTTCAAATTGGCGACTGGATAACAGTAAAAATAGTAGAGCATTATTAGTTCAAAGACCTAACTTTGATTTGGACGATCTTGTTGAAACCGCTGCTCGTTTGTTAGATTCTGCAGAAATGAACCATAATGAAGCTTCTCTTAAACTTCTTGCAGAAGCATATTCCGAATATGAAACCAATGGACAACAAGCTTTTCCTAATTTCCATGGACTTCGCGATTATTATGCTCTCATAAAAAGCCTTTCGAATAAGGCGTTAACTCCTGAAAATATTTATTTAGCGTTGTTAAGAAATTTTGGTGGTATTAAAGAATTTACTGACCATTGTTTAGAATGTTTTGAACCTGTTATTAAAAACCTAAATGGTCACAAAAGTTGGACTTATGACCCGATACCTATCGATTCTTTAATTCATGAAAATCTCAAAAGTAAACATTCTAGGCATTTAATGATTATAGGAAAAAGCGATTCTATTGTAAATATTTTAGCATATCAGTTACAAGAAAAAGAATTGGAACCTTTAGTAATATTAGGTTCACAATTTCCAGAGGATCGTGATGATTATTCCTATAGTATATTGAGTAAGATAATGGTAAGTTATTAAAATTTTATTTCTTAATTAAAATATACAAATGAATATAATTTAAGTTAATAATTTATGTAGATGTGTGTTGAAGCTGGAAGACCCTTGATTTTAACTGATTTGGAAAGCATTTATGGTATAATTTGTCAAGTTTATAATTTCTTTTTATTCGATACATTTGTATTATTTTACTCAACCTCTCTTTAATTTTATAGGAAGTCTTTATGACTTATGGAATCAAAATTATATTACATCGGGTAGTTCCGAAAATCCTAAATATTTTACTCGGGTTGCTTTAGGAGCTTATGCAAATCCTATGTTGTAAGTTATCTTTATTTAAGAAAATATACGCAAACGCAAATTTTTTCTTCTATTAAAATATATATGAATTTGTATTTCATTTTTTTGTTTTAGACATATTCATCCTGATTTCAGATGCATCCTGGTTCTTGATGAAAAGAAGCTAAAAAATGCGGATCCACCACTTTTAAACAGATTTGAAAAACAAAGGATGTCAATAAACGATATCCTTAATAAAGGTGAAAAAGAATTAGTCAACCAACTGCAAGAATGGACTTGGCAAATGTCAAATATAACAGGAGCAGTAGGAACCAATTTTACTATAAAGGATTTGTTTATTGGCTTCAATAAGGAAGAGACGTTGCAAAGCTTAATAATTGATATCAAGAAAAAAGAACCAACGATGAGAGACCGTGAAATACTTGAAAAATGTAAGGAATATCTAGTCGCAATTGCTACACCAGATGGAATGGTTCGAAATGAAAGATCTACATTGGATTTAGAAGAAATACAACATTGGAAAAATGTTTATTTCCAAGTTCAACATCATAATGACATAGCAGATTATTTCCAAGATTTGTTGCAGGAGCAAACTTTGAAAGTCAATAAAAATGGTCATTTGGTCATAATTAACACATTTTCCAACATCAATACAGACGTCAATTACTGCTTGGAAGGAATCACGAGATGTTATGCTTTGAAACTTTCCACGTTCAAAACCGAATCTCAATTTCAAAAACAAGTACACAGATTTTGGTTCGAATTGGATGATGACTTCTTAATATTGCAATGTGATATCTCTATTGTAAATGCGGATTGTATCAAATTAGCAAAATTTATTATTGAACAATGCCGGAATGATTATTTACAAAAACAACGTAAGAGCAATGCTACGATTAAGCATGCTTGCATTATTCTTCATGCTCATCGAGAAAATAATGCGAATATAACTTCGTTCAACTTTATGAGTGGATGGAAGCAAATCACAATCGAATCATTGGCAAAGCAAACAAATAAATTATCTGCTTTACTGAAGCACAATTTATGTGATATAATTAAAACAACTTATCCGTTTGAAGAAATATTAAAACAAGAATTATTATGGTGTTTATTATGTACAAAATATCCAAACAATGTTAATTCCATTAATCATGTCAAGTAAGTATTATTCCTTTTGAATTTTGGATTGTATAAAGCACTTTAAAGCTTATTTTCTTATTATTTTTATTTAACTAGATATTTGAGCAAAACCATTTTAGACCATCCAAATTTCGTAAATTGTTTAAAAATCAGAACACTGGAGTGGTTAAAAACAAATACCAAACTTGATTGGCAATATCATGTCGCATCCAACAAGAAAATATTATATCCACATTCTTCGTTTGCTATGGCATTACAAGAATATACCCGTACCATAGTTCGTAACCTTATAGCGAAAATTCTATATTCTCTAGAACGCTTAGGCGTTACAAAGACTTTCATTACATATGACACGCCAGCATCTCAGATGTTACCACAAAGTAGACAACTTCTTAAATTCTGGAAGGACATGTTCATGGATAATAATGTTATCAATTTCGACTCATTACCAGATCCAAAGCCAGATAGATATACAATGCCCGTTAATGTTTTTGAATTACAATTTCCATTTTCATTTTATTTTATGAAACAGATTGATAGTTTCAAAACTCTATATGAAGAGGAAATGTCAATACTTTGTAGTGATATAAATAATTTAAGTCATGATATTTATGAAGAATATATTCAAGGTTTTACTAAAAAAGTCTTTAAATCTATAAGCCTCTTGGATTCTTCTCCACTGTTAGATGCTTCAGATTTATATTTTGATGATTTTGTTAATGTAGTTTATAACAGCGAAGCAAGAGCTAACACTAGTATGCCCGTATTATCATACATTTTCAAATGTAAGCTTGGTAGAGAGAATATCACAAATCCTATACTTTTACATATATTTTGGTGGAAGAATGCTAGTTCAACTTTAGCGGCATTTCATCTAATTCACGAGTGTCCTTCGATTCGCAATGAAATTATTATGAATGATGAACTAGAATATAAAGAAAATTTCGAACAACACATTGTGAATGAAGTAACAAATTTAATGCTTCAAAAGCTTAGTAAGGGTCAAGAAATCGTTGAATTGCAACTCGAAATTAGAAATGTTTTGAATCTTTGTGAAAACATCTCTAACTTTAACAAGACAGAATCTTTTCAATTGTTATATTTTTGCAATGATCTATTATCAAATGAATCGATACCATTGGAGATTATTAAAGAGATTATCAAGATTAGAGGTGATGAAGAAATATTCACGAAAATGTATATTCACAGAGTTTTTGAAATTCTTAGCAACATTAAAAACATCGCACCAAATAAGTTATTATGTGCAAAGCAATCGTTCGTAATGAAGTGCTTAGAAATTATTCCTTTCGGTTCACCTTATCGGTTGGAACTTTATCACACTTTATTCTTGGAAAATCCCTTCCCTCTTATGGGACAAATCATTAAAAGTATATTTGAGACAGAAAACAAAAATGAGCCTCTCGAATTCTTTATTTGGCTAGATAATCCTAGAAAGATGCTAGATTCACCACTATTTGCAATTATCAATATTTGCCTTGAAGATAAAGGTTGTCATTCTTCAATAGCAGCACTGTTCTGTGATGTAATACAGAAAACATACTTTGCACAATATGATCTGATCGAATTATCACCTTATTTCCATCGCGCAATTGAAGTTTTAGGTACTAATAATGTTGAGAGTTTATGTAAAATAACAGCGATTGCACTTCTCAAAGAATTTGTTAACAAATTTTGGAATACCTTGATTCAGGATAAAATCTTAAGACCGATTGAATTGGATTTCAGAGGTTTTGATGAATTAATCAATCAAATTAATTGTGATATGAGTTTATCTTATAGTTTAGTTGAGTCATTAAAATTTTATTTTCTACGAGATCTACGTAATAGAGAATATTCCATGGATGATGTCCAAAAATTTTGTCTTGCTCAAAAATATAAGTTACCATGGTTGGAAAATTTACCTTGGGATATTAATCGATTACAATTTAATGTTTACTATTCCTTTAATGATTATAATGCCGTGGAAAATTGTTTCACAAAACTTTTATACAAAAATAGTATAGAACAATTGGATGAATTCCTTAATAAAATTTCAAAGAAAGAAGAGACAAGCGCTAGAATTTCACTTATGGGAGGTATCCTTAATCGACTTCATGTTATTAGAGCAACAAGAGAGTGGAAACGTGAGGAGAATCAAGCATCTAAATTATTGAAAGAAAAAATCGGGAAAATAAGCCCTTTATCCAACATTTACAAGAAGGTTATTAACAACGTAATCACAAACCAAAATTCTGTATTGCAACTTGATACGAATGTTAGTAGCTCGGATTTATTAATTAAATCGGTCATCGGGCACGTTATAGCATTGCATTCGTCTATTCCCGCGGAGGCGTCACCATTATCATTTTTGTTACATAATTTGAGTGGTTCCAGTGGTTTGCACATTCCCACTTGTCCATCAGATGTAGAATCTATTATATTAAGTGCTGTCTTACAGCAGAGTGGTAAATTTACGCGGTAAGAATTTTTAAAGTTTTTGTATTTTCAAAAAAAAATTGAACAGTTTAACATTATCTTTTTAATAGGTATCAATGTAAATGTGGTTATCTTTATCTTATCGGTAATTGTGGAAAAGCCGATGTGCGAGGTAAATGCCCAGAATGTAACAATTCTATTGGTGGAGAAAGGCATATTTCCGACGAAGGAAATGCGAAATTAGATAAAATTCCAATTGAACAAGCCTTAAGTTCAAAGGACGAAAAGGGTTATATTGGGGAAGAAGTGAATGGGGACATTTATCACAATCTCCGCAAATTAACTCCTACTTCATATAGAGTTCTTCATTTGTTTGTTCATTCAATAATTGGCGCTTGGGCACCTTCTGATACTGCAACTACCTTTTTACAAAAAAACAATAAAGTTGCAAACGATAGTGTGGAATATTGTATGAAACACATTAGGAATGATTGGGGAATCCTTTTAAACCTTTTGGATTGCTCTGAAGAAAATCTAGCCTTCTTGTTACACGCAATCCTTGATAGAATGTTTCAAACTCCACCTAAAAATACAACCTTGAAGACACCTCAAGAACGTGAAGAATGGGAAACAAATTTCGCTCAGGACTATATTTTGCCTTTAATTAAAAATATTAGAAACACGGCTACTGAATTTCGTGCAAAACTTACCAAACTTCAAGGAAATTCAAGCATAATCGTTGAAGAAATTAATCAAACACTACCAATGGATGAGAGATACATTCGTGAACGTTTACCAAGGCTTTGGAGGTCAATAGGAATAATGAGTTTTCGAGGTTTTCGTGCTTATTACAATTCGGATTTAGAGAAGCATGAAGCGAATTTTCCTTTTATTTCAATTTTCTTCAAGTATTTTGATAATTTAGAAAAGGTAAAACACCTTTGGCCGATAGTGAATTTTGTTCAAATAATATCATCGCATCTTGAGTATCGCGTGAGTCGAGAAGAAGCGCAAGAACAAACATTTAGGCAATTTATAAATGAAGAGTCTAATGATGAAAAATCTGAAGAAAGATTAAAATTCTTAACTTCAAATTTTAATGAATTTGCTAATGCATGGAATTCGGTTATTGATGATGTGGACCAATTCCAATGTCACGAGCTTCAGAAACCAAAGCCGAAGATAAATTTGTCATCACCCATTGCACTTGCTTTAGTCGAGCCAAAAGATTCAGGCGTATATCTTTGCGCTATTTTGGAATATTTGATTGAATTGCAAAATAATTTCTTACAAGAAGTATTAACGATTCCTATAGGATCTACTAAAGCACTTAAATTCATGGAAGAGCCTTATTTTATTCAGGAAAACACCGTTTCATCATCTTCAAAAACACAGAATGCTAAATCTGCGGAAAGTCCTGCTCGTTACTATCTTCAATCCCTTAAGATTGATCAAACAAAACAAAACAACTTTATAAATTACAAATGGGATGGTGATATTCTCCAAAATAGTGATCGTAATCTTGAAGTTGGACGTGGTCAGGATATCATTTATGATTTACAAACGATTGAAATGGAGCTTACGCGTAAATTAGTTTTTGGAAAAGTCCATATAAGCACTTTGAATGGTTCACAAGCATATATGGAATCTTTCCCATATCACATGGAATTATTCCAAGGATACATGAGAATTCTCGGTGATATCAAATCTTCGATTCATCAACAAAAAATTCCATCTGATAAGATTTCTCTGATTATGGGCGTGGTACCATCTGGCGCTTCATACAGGGAATATCATAATAATTATTCATTATCTTATGATAGCGCATCTGAACTTCTTTCTTCATTAGAAATTTTGCTTTGTTTCGTAAAACGTACATCTATTGGAAGCGAAGAGATAAAAATTAATGATTATGTTAATCAATGGATGAAATTATCTGTGTTAACAAAAAATAAATCATTCAACAATTTATTAAAAATCGGATTATGTCTCAAACATTTAATAGATCTGTATGAATTGATCGAAGAACAAGTTGCAAATTCCGTGGTAAAATATATTGATGACAAATTTAAAATTGAACTCACCAAAGAAGTGAAGGATGAAATTGATTCGGCTGTTGAATTTGAACGTTCTCTAACGACTAACAAACGTATACCAGCAGAAATATTTGTTCTTGCATTGAAAAGATTTATGTTAAGATTTTTAAAGAATTTTGATAAGGATCAAGTCCCATTAAGCTTTTATATAAAAGATGAAGGACTTAATTTATGGCCTTCCGAAATTTCGGATGAATTATTAGAAAATTTTCCGGAATCATTATTAATATGTCATATTTATGCGGCATATGCATATGTTAGCTCGAAGATCAAGGTAAAAATCCAAAAAATATTTTATTTTCAAATAAAATTAATATATTCTAATATTTAACTTTATAATAGGACAAATACATTTGACGCACCAACTGGAAATTAGAATGAATTCATTTATTTTTTTTTAACATTTTGATATTTCATTTGTAGTTTTTTTCTTCTGTTTTTAATTAATAATTATTTAAATTTTTAAAAATTTTTAAATAAAGAATAAAAATTTTATCCAAATTTTCATTTTAGTTAAAAAAATTTGTTTTTCTCTATATTTTGCTAATAACCAGATTGACGTAAGTGAAGGCAAACCTTTGAATAAATGGATATTAAAGAAAATTATGAAATAATTTGAATGGGAATGTAAGAGTTGATTATCACTTAATTCTTCACGGAGTTTCATGTTTCTATAATTGAAAAACTATATTATTTAAACTAATTCCAAAGATTTTTTTCTTAATAAAAAACTTTTAATACAAATCTTCCACATTAATTACAAAAGCCGAGAAAATAACGGATTAAACCCATTGCTCACGTTTGGTCAACATCTTATTAAAAATAAAAACGCAACGAAAAAATTGCGTTGATCATTCATTTTACTTCATGATCATATTCTAAAACCAATCAAAAAACATAACAGACATAAATAGACAACTTTTAAACTGCAATTGTTTGTTTTTCTCGTTCCAGCATATTGATAAAATCTATCGTTTCCCGTTATTTAGACTCATAAGTATTTAATTTACGTAAAGATGCATATATAAATAGACAAGAAACTGCAAGACCAACAGGGATTGATTAAGAAACTGAGAATTCTCGAACGATATTAAAAATGATCATGAAAAGAGCACGCTTATTGTATCATGATTAAAAAAAATAAAAGACAAAGAGTGGCTTAAGAAGCTGAAGTTAGAAATGTTGAACAAATATAAGCGACTTATACATTAACAACTTAAAGAAAATCTATTGCTGCTTGTATTAAAAAGGAATCGAAGAACTCATGGATTCTTTATGTGACACCTAATTCAGAACTTCTCAATATTGCACAATCTTTAGCAAGGAATATATAAACTGGATAATGTTTTGCATATCCATTCAATTTTAAATACACCAAATATACTCTTATCAGAATTGGCAAAAATATATTCAGTTGATTGCATACCTGACTTACCTAACTTACAACGTATTTTTGATTATACACCTGATACTTAATAAAAAGTATGTAAATTCTTTAAGTCAACATATGATGTTCTAACTTACCTACTCACATTAACATTAACACAACTCCTCATTTTAACATTAACACTCTCCTTACATTAACACTTATCACCACATTAACAAACCTCCTCACATTAACATTAACACATCACCTCACTTTAACACTCCTCATATTAACATCAACAATCCCCATATAAAAGTTAACACTCAAAGTCATAAGTTGGCCTTCTGATTTCAACACAATGTTATTTACCTTTGTGCGTGACACACCTTCTAACTCTAACTTTAATCTACATCATCAGCAGAAAATAATAGAAAAGTGATCTTTCTGATATCATTTGTCTGACGAATCATCGCTACAATCCAGTTATTACAGCTGTTATAGCTATTACACATAATAATCTACTACAGGTTACCATTAATGCTTGCCGCTCTAACTTGGGAGATGTCATCAATAGTACTAGAGTCCAAATTGCCAATATAAGAAATGAATGTAATGAAAGTCAACCGATATTGTGAAATTATACCTGGTATAAGCTTCATACGATATTTATTTTTAAAAAAAGATAAGTTTTGTTCAAACTGCTTACTCTATGTATGAATTCATTAGTTATTTACTTGTTAACACCAGATTTGTCGACTGAACAGATGAACTGTTAAATGTTTAAAATTTAAGACAAACTTATTCATAAAAAAGATAGGAAAAAGAGAAGACGTAACAATATAATCATAAACAGTCGTCAAGTTTTGCCAAGGGTTGACAAAATGAAAATATGAAATTTATTATTAAGAACATTGGAATTTTGACGTGAAATTAGACATTTATGGTCCAATAAACAGAAAAAAGCTTTTTTTCTTCTCCTCTTACTAATATTAATCTCGTCTTTACTCATCAATCACCTCTTCTAGCTCAAATTATCTAATATAGAAGAAGTATATGTAACAAAAACTAGCAAATGAATATCATGATGATGGCAACTCAATAAAAATACTTATCAAGAAATTATATTTTTTTATGATACCTTTCTCTTGAGAATTACGTGCTTGAAAAAGGATTTCATATTAATGACCTAATTAGATAGTATAATTAAAAACTTAATAAAAATAAAAATACACAATCGTTTATGACTGATATTACAATTTGACTTCTGTCAATAAAAAAAAAAATAGGAATTAAAAGTATTTTTGAAGTGACGTGTCGAAAAATAAATTTGTCAAAAAATCAGAAATTCTGCACGTTAAAACTTAAACGAGCATTATAAATTGATCTATTGAAAATTTTTAAATCTCTAACTGGATCATGGACATTGTAAGATTTTAAAGATAGATTTATCACTCAAGATGAAGATTAAAACCTAGGTGTTAAGTTATTTAGATATATTACAGAGATTAAGGTTGACTAAATATGAGGAAATCTTAAGAAACGAAAGCTGGACTTCTCATAACGAAAGTACAAACGATCTTTGGAAAATTGCGATTGTAAATGAAACTTGTTAGAAAAGATGATTTCATTGGTTGTCTTCCGAGGAACTGGAGCGTGTTAACGTGAAGTATACAAATTTCTGTTTAAACATCTAAAAGAACAAGTAATAATTACGAGGAAATATCGCATTATGCTTATACTGTATGCCTCGAATAGGTTCAGTTATAGCAATTAGGTTACAATTAAAGCATTCTCATGAGGTCATGACACATGATTAGAACGAAGCAAAAATTTTGTGATAAAGTTAGAAGTTCAAAATTAATTCTGATGACTGGTAAAACAGTGGATCAAGTGAGTTCATTTCCAAAAATCATTTTATCAACAATTAATTTAAATTCTGATACATGGAGTTGTAGATTTTACTGAGTTTGGCATAGTCAATGGTCCAACTGGGTTGGTAGTTGGAACTACCTTTGGTTTGAGTTAATATGCCGGTTCAAATTTATGAAAAATTGTCGTCAGACTGATGGAAGCGCCAGAAATTCCAGAAAACTCATTAATTAATTAATAGTGCGTTAAAAGCTGCAATTTATTAAATGTACTTTCTGAGGAATATAAATCTGGTACCTATATTTTAAAATTGTGGGATCTTTAAGACGTGACGTTATTGATTCTAACAAAAACACTAGAAACACTTTTAAGCTATGGTTTTATATCGAATGTTGTTTCCGACTTGACGAGGTCTTGAACAGTGGAAAAGCATTATTTAAAGAAAGTATTTAGAGTCACTAGCAAAGTACGTCCTTGCCGAGGTAATGTGAAAAACTTGATGAGGAAGCCACAAAGCTCGATGACCGCATAAATGAATTGCAAAGGGAGAACAAATCATTTAAAAGAGTTCCCAATAAATTTAATACTTTTATTTCCTTAAAGATTATAACAACATAGCCTAATGAACACGTAGATGACGCTCCAGAAATGAACTTTACATCAAGATGAGGAATATTGCATCGCCATTTTAGATATGATAATGAATATCTGAAAAACTATTGAGAAATTCGAGATAAGGACATGGTTATTCTTTTGCTGAATTGTGCTTAGAAGTTCTTATCGGTTGTTTGTGGTGCAGAATTACCTCAAGAATTGCTTAATTATCCAAAATCAATTTTTCTATGTAATCAGATGGAAATAATCCTATTAAGTGGTCAAAAATTTTCTTAAAAATAAGCATTTGATACTGAATATAATATTTTTTTAAACCTATCTTTTCTCTATTTCTATTTCTGATAATAGGATAACAAATAAATAATAATAAAAAAAGTGAATTTTATATTATATAATATTAGATCTTATAAAAAAAAAAAAAAAAAAAAAAAATCTCGAAACAACAGGTATGTATAAATTACTTTATTTAATAATAAATTTCAAAAACTCTCAGTATACTCATCTTTACTAATACATGTATTTATTTATAAATAAAGCAAGATAAATATTATACAGTGTCTTAACTTTATGATGATTGAACAGGATTAAATTTTAATTATTAGATCTTTTTTTAATGGCAAAATTATTATGAGGTTACAACTTTCGAAGAAGACAAGGAGGATAAAAGCGATGTTTCGATATTTCTAATTTATAGATATTCGATAGTTGATTTCTACTTATTATTGTAGATTTAGCAATTAATAGTGTATCTTAAAATAAATCCGAAGATAGACCGAATATATATAGAAGAAAGTTTGGTTCTTCAGATATTCTTTTCATATCTAAGAGAGATGATGTTCCTATCATGAAATATTGAAGCGTTTATCATAATAATAAATTAAAAATCTCGTCTTTTAATCCCCTCAAAGAATTAGAACAAGTAAAATTTATCACAATCGTGATTTTACAGTTCGACCTTATTCTTTTTTTACATAAATTTCACTTGGTATTATAATTTTAGAAAAATTTTCATCATGTGTAATTTTTTTAAAAAATTTTTACAACTGATTAATTCAAAATTTTCCCGCCATTTTACCTTTTTAAATGATAAATTCTTTGTGAAACTTTAAGAATTTTTAATGATAAACAATACTTTAGTTTTCTCAGCCGTACAAAATCGGATCGGATCATCTTCATCTTTGGTTAGTTTTTTTGGTTTTAAAAGAAATTTTCCAAACGAACTCATAGAACTCATAGAAAAGGAAATATCATTCAAAAAAAAAAAATCAAATGGCATATTCCAAGTTGAATAATCAGACCAAGTTGATAATGAGTTCACATAAGTTACACAAAACAATTTGTGAAAATAAATCTCTTTATATAAAGGTAAATAGAGAAAGACAACATTATGCCACAAATAATCATCCACTTATAAAGTGTAGTGTTCAAGTATAAGTTCTAGAGTTTTTTTTTAATTTTCTTCTTTTTTTTTGGAGTAAATCACAAAATATTCGAAATTTCAAAAATCCTAATGCAATTATTTGTGAAAACCTGGATTGGAAGAACCTTTACGTTAGAAGCATGCAGCACTGACACCATCGACCAAATTAAAGCAAAAATCCAAGATAAAGAAGGAATTCCCCCTGATCAGCAACGTTTGATTTTTGCTGGCAAACAATTGGAAGATGATCTGACTTTGTCATGTTACAATATACAAAAAGAATCCACGATGCGTCTTGAATGTCGTCTGCGTGGCGGGAAGTTCCAAGAAACCAGTGGCCGCGACGGATTTGATCCATTGCCGCAAATCACCAAAAACATGCAACAACCTGAACAAACTAGGGACACATCTGTAACCATCTCTCCAAAACTTCCAAGTACTAAAGATGAGTTTTTGGCCCTTCTACGTGAGGAGGAGAGACGAAGGTTGTCACCTGAAACGCAAAAAAAATATTTTAATGTTGGAAATGAATCAACATGTGACAAGGAAGTAACTGAAGTTGTACAAATAATGCGCAGTGCACCGCAGCTTTATCCAGGTGATGAGCGTATCCATCTTTTATTGTTATTAACAAACTTTTTTGGTTTCCTTACCATTATTATGCTGAAACCGATGTTTTTTTTTAATTATCTTCAGACGAGCCTGCATTTCATACCACTCAATTATTTGTTCGCAATAACATTGCTCATATTGGAGTCCTTACTGAAGGAATGACGGCACCTGATTGCCTACTGGTTCCCTTAGATCCTTCAACGTTTACAACAAATGAAAATTGCAATAATCCGCCGAATCCAATTTCTTTGCGCTCACTTTGTCGACCAGGACGACCTCTCGTTCTTCTCGGAGGATCGTATACTTGTCCTTTATTCCGATACATATCCCACGTGCTTAATGATATGTTTAGGCGATATCAAAACTATGTAGATTTCTACATGATCCAGATTAGAGAAGCGCATGCAAGTGATGTATGGCCTATCGACGATATTGTATCCGTCAAAGAGCATCGCACGTTATCTGATCGTTTGATCGCTGCGAGTGAAATGGTTAGAGCAACTCAGCTGGAGGTTCCAGTGATGTCAGACACAATGAATGATACTTTCTTGAAGTTGTATGCACCGTGGCCATTCCGATTTTTTATTATTGTAGATGGTATTTTGAAACTCGTTGGGATGCCAAAAGAGACGCGTTACGATACAACCGACTTGGTGGCGTGTTTGGACGCACTTTTGGAAGGCAGATATTGATAAATGTATTAATATTACAAGTTATTACTAGAATAGTAACTAATATTAATCATACTTTATGGTGATTTTGTGGTTTTGATTTTATATACAGCATGTCAAAAGAAATTAATGGGTTGAACATTGTATTTTTTGATAAAATTTATTCTCAATAAAATTTTATTTATAATTTATACCTATTTCATTTCTCCTAATTATTCATTACTGATTCTTACCGTACTAAAATCTTAAATGCTTGGTTCAAATTTAATACAATCGACAATGTATCTGAATTTTGAAAAAAAAAAAAAAAAGATCTTAAATGTGACTAACGATCCTTTTTAAGGTTCTATCGTAAATTAATAACCTAACCTAAAATTTTATCTTTAAGCTATAAAAAAACTTTTTTTAAAAAAAATTTTTTGCCACACGTTAAAATATAAATAAAATTCAAAATTAAATCCATATCGACAATGGAGGAATTATAATAACATTTTTTAAAGCATTTTGATTACAGTTATTTTGAATTGTATTAACGTTAATTGGAAAAATTGTGTTTAGTTGATGGATACGTCTTGAGGAATAATGATACTAAGAAGCGATAGCAACGAGAATGTTGAAGTTCACAAGATGGTTTCAAAGGCATTCTTCTTAATCTTCCAAGAAGTTCCGTAAAGTTTGTTTATGTAATAATTGATTAAAGAAAAAAGGAGCAGCAACTAAAGTAAGACAAGTATATAATTCTAGGATTTGAAAATTTTTGTTCTTAATCATATGCTATAATGGCTCAAGTTCATGAGCCTAACTAAAGGTTACGAGAGCAACTTTTCAGTAGGTTATTCAAAATTAGAAGCCGTTGATTTTATTATGTAAATTATTAAGCTGTAATAATTCATAACTCTAAAGTTTGTTCTGAGTCAATTGCGCATTAAATTTTGTTGATAATTCTTTAAATGTCTCTTGAGCGAAATATTTCCTTGAATCATTATTATAATTCTTTGATTATTATGCGTTCCACGAAAACCAGTTTGCAATTCCAGAATTAACAATATAATTTTTGATTAATAAACTCACAGCACGTGATATTTGTGCTCTTTTCTATCTTCTCCAGTAACACCATCAGAAAAAGTCCGGACACGTGATTTGGGTGGCGTAGTAAATAGATCGTGACCAGACTAAATAAGTAATAAAGCATATAGTTTGTTGATTACTATATACGACGCGAACTGATTAAATAATAAATAACTTCTTTTTACATTCAATTTTCAAAGTTTTGTATTATTTTTTTTTATCGTTATAATGGAACCCTCTTTGAAAAATATTGTTGTCATAGCTGCAAAACTTTTAAAACATTATCTGAGTTTATGAAGTATGAAATTAGTGGTGTTTCCAAACAGCTTAAATCATGTAATAATTGCCGTCAAAGATCTACCCAAAAAAAGAAAAAAATCTGTAGAAATT
Source organism: Funneliformis mosseae (assembly GCA_910592005.1). Classification (NCBI taxonomy): domain Eukaryota; kingdom Fungi; phylum Glomeromycota; class Glomeromycetes; order Glomerales; family Glomeraceae; genus Funneliformis; species Funneliformis mosseae. The sequence continues at coordinate 5,700 of CAJVPP010000115.1, read as the reverse complement.
AATAACGATCAATCTAATATTTTGGAAGTTATTGATATTGATTTTTTAATCGAAGTAATTACAAATCTTTTAGAAAATACAACAAATAATCAAGAGTCACATTTATATTAGTTATAAAAATTTAACTAATGAACATTTATCTAAAGAATTTGCAAATAATTAATTGAAGATGCCGATGGATATAATTGGAATTATAATCACCTATATACACTCCCCAGTCAAAAGTATTGGACCACGTGATTTTCGATACAAAATTGATGTAATTCTATCGATCATAACTTTTGATAAAATGCATAAAAATGAACCAAATTTTTTCTCCTACATACAGTCGTCCCTCTCTATAGTCACCCTGTACAATCACATCATATAAATCCCTCATTATAAGCACACATTTCGTAAGAACCAATACCTACTAATGTTATATAAAAACCCCCATTATAATAACAGTGTTTTTATAGTCACACCCTTTCAGAACCAACACTTAGTAACATCATGTAAAAATCCCCTGTATAGTAACTTTTTATTATAATCACACTTTTTATTTTTAGTCCCGAGGGGTGTGACGATAAAGGGGGACGACTGTATTAATTTTATGTATGCATATGACATTGAAGCAAACCCATAGATCGCGGAAAAATGATTTATGTATTGTTACATTTATATAATTGTGTCTAGTTAAAAAATTTGTGTGAATTGTGTAAAGATTTTTTCCCATTCTTCCATGAGATCATCAAGCCATACAGTACTTAAACCACGCTTTAGTATACCGCGACGTAATAACTCTTCACAGTTTTAAGGCCATAAACAATTAAAATATACTACGCGATCCCTTTAGGACCCGAAGTTGCCTACATCGGGTTTTATCTTATAACTAGTAAATGCTGTATACAGTGTGGTATGTGGTGTATGCTATTAACTGCATTATCGAGAATTTTTAATACAATCTGCTTGGAGATTTTTTTCTCTGCGCTTCTGCCTCGCCTCTATTTCCTTCTGCAGGTTCAATGGAGTGTCAAACCTTAGCCGAATTGCAAGAGAATCATCTTCTGGCCTGGTGAGATCAAATACAATAAAATAAATTCACCTTTCGAAGGTAGCTATTAATGACCATAGATGCATTTTTTACATCATCAGTATAACGACTGGCTATCTTGGAAACATCTTGAGGAGAGCTACCACATTTAAACATCGATATATTCTATTCTATTGTTGCCTAATATAATTATCGAAAAAGAATAGTTAATTTTACCATACTTCCAATGTTCTGAGATAAGTGTTAAAGTATGGGAAGTTGGAGTTGTGGAGGGGTGATTGGCGTCACCAACCGGCTTCACCAAGAGGAGAATGGTTGCACACATAAGGGCGTCACCAAATGGAAACGGTAGCTCATGGGTGTTGTAAACAACCAAATCCACACTCCCAAAGAAAGAGCGTCACCAACCAGCTTCACCAAGAGGAGAAGAGTTGCACGCACGAGGGCGTCACCAAGTGGAAACGGTAGCTCGTGAATGTTGTAACAGCAGATTCCATGCTCCCAAGAAAGGTGAAATTTTTCCTAGCATAACGATCAATTATTTCTGATTGGAGGTGATCACATTGTTACACGTCTGAAAATCTATTACTTCTCATTTGCGTCGCGTAAAAATCCAAGCACATTATCGAGAAATCATTAATTGTTAAGAAATCACGAATAAAAAAAGAAATATGGAGCCAAAGGAAGTAAGTATTTGCTGTTGTGGTGATTACTCCATTTGCTGGAAGAAGATAATCATCACTATACTGTCACCGTTCTAGTTCTCACTTCCCTTTTACCTAAGGGAATGCATAAATACTTTTCGTCAGTCCCATTCGTAACGTGTAAGATTATCGATTTTCTGAATCGGCTTGATTCGGAACAGACTCTAACGAGTGCCGAGCGAGAGCAGGTCCACAGACAATGTGTAAAACACCTAGATTCGTTGAGTTAGAGCCAAGATCTACCACAATTCGCTCGAGATCATGCGAGAAAGTTGAAGAAAGATCTATCTATAAGTAATAATTTTCCTAATTTGCTTTTGTAAAGTTCGAGTAGATAATATGTTGTTAAAACTTTGTGCCAGTCCAAAGAAGTCGCGTCATTTTGGAACTTGATAATAGAACGTGAAAAACATCGCGCTATTGAGGAACATGATTTCATGTTACTTCAACAAGTTAAAAAAAAATATCTCGCTGACGTTGCTAGAATGCAACAAGAAAACGATAAAGGAATCGATAAAAGACTGGGCATACGAGAGAAGTTAAAGGATACGGATGAAGAGCCACATGTTATTGACCGCCCGTCCGAAATTTCCGAAAACTCATCAGAAATGACTGTGCATGATGAATACTCTATAACTTTAGAACAGAGTATACTACCAGAAAACATCAAGGTATCATTCTCAGTCTAGTTCTGTACTCTATTAGTGTGGATTATCTGATTAATTTCATACGATATAACTTAAAAGGATGACTGTAATGTTGGAAATACATCAAACATATTAAAAAGAAAATTAAATGAAGATAACGTTGATGAAGAATTGTTAGAAAATGCCATATTACTATTCAACGAATCGAACGAGGGATCAATAATCGAAAAGATTGATGAGAATTTATTAATGGATGAGATTCGATTACCAGATATTAACGATAGAACTACAGAGGTAGATCTTTTTATAAGTGTTTTATACATGTGTTTGATAAATTTATTATTTTATTATCTACAGGAATTCCTCGATACAAATTTGATTGAATCTTTTAGAAAATATCAAGAAAAAATACCAAAAACCCGCAAGATCTTAACGTAAATTTAGCATCATTTAAAAATGTTCACATTCTGCCTCTACACATTTTATTAACTTGCTAATTGCTAATTTAGCCCTGCGTATTGGGAGTACTGGATCTAACAAAAGAGAGTCTAAAAAATTCTGGAATACAGAATGAAGATATTGAAAAACTATCCCGTGATTTCTCCAATAAAATCGGATGGAACATTGAGGTCATTATTCCTATTGAAGTTCAAAAATATTTCGACAATAATTGCGAAAATATTGATAAAAATGAGGCGGTTAAAAGGCTGGATATTAATATTCAATATATGTATGTAAATTAAGTATATCCTGTAGACTTCCTTTTTTATCTAATGGTGTTTATATTGTACTATTATTTAATCATTTAGGAAAGACAAGATGTCGAAACTCCAAAAGGCATGTTAATGATATAGTGATTCCATTTACTTTTATGAACAATTTTTCAAATATTAGGGGTGAAATACAAGCTATTCCAACAAGCAAGGCACGAAATGAAACAAAGGATCCTTTTTCGAGGACAAAAATCGGACATAAAGTCGACATGAAAGGCATTTTGGTCAAAACGCCAAATAAATTCGAAATAATTTATGGCGAAGTTTCTGGAGGGCTAGGTCCCTTCGGATTACCTGCCTCCTGCAAGAAGAAGCAGTACGTCGATAAAGTGAAACTAATGATAATGTTACGAGATAGTCTCAATCAATTTTTCATAAACAAACGACATGTGAATGATGAATATCGTAAGAAACTAACTGTTTATGGATGGCTACAAATCGGTATGTGCAGAAATTAGTGAGTTTCGTGCTTAAGAGATTATACTGATGTTTAATTGACAGGTACTGAATTAAAGATAATAAAAAAATATTATATACTGCATAAACATGCCTATTAAATAAAGTTTGCTGTGTTAAACATTAGAAAATATAATGACATGCAATCCACTATGCAAAGGTCATTATGAAAAATAATGCATATATGTAACAATCATAGAGCATTTAAAGTTTCGAGTTTATTCAATGAGACCCAATTTTCGAAGATGCCCTGGGATAACTATATACGGGTCTTCATAATACCAAACATACCTCAAGGCAATCTGATTCTCTTCGCATAATTCTTTCTTGAGTTGATCCCGTTCTTGCTGTTTAATGAAAGAATTCTATATATATATTCTCCTTGTACTTGCCAATCCATATTGTGGGTAGTAAATGTCAAGTTCTAATCCAGTTGGGTGATCTAAAGTTTTAAGAAATCAGGTCGACGTATCTTAGATGGTGGTCCAAGATATTTTGACATAATCTCTCGACACAATCTTTCACGTTTATATTTAGAGCAATATGGACACCGTGTTATCATTTTTTACATGAGAAAGGGTAGCATACCATTGATGGTTTTTATTGCATCTCCAGAGTAACTGACTCTTGCAATCAATATAAGAATCTATCAAGTATTCCCCAGCTCGACTACATGCATTATCTTTAGCTACTGAAATATCAAGTTTAATATCTTCTGTTGTTTTTATTAAGAGTGTAAGCGGAGGATAGGTTCCCACTGGTATTGCTTACAGCGGGGTGGATAATGAAAAATTCATTAAAATCAATCAATTTTAATAATAATGAGATGATGATACAAGAAATAAGAGAGAAACCGATCATTAACATAATCGGAAGATTCCTAAGCTTTGAGTCCATACTATTTGTAAGAAAATTTTAAAAAAATAATTACTTTTTTACACTATTTAGGTAACTGTAATTCAAGCGATAAATTTAGATTTAAATCTTTGTTCACTTTTTTCTTTTAAAAAAAAAAAAATAGTCAGGTATACATTGCTATAAGCAGAGCTTCATCATGGTAAAGTTAGATATCCATTTTTTCAATAAAAATCAGATAACAGAATACAAAAGATTAAACGTCATATCACAAAACTGCGATGCATTAACTAACGTTTAAACTAAAATAAACTAAGATCATCATCAAATCAAAACTAAAACTTGTAGAACATAACGCAAGCTCTGAAATTATATCGCTATTGGGTTATAAACAATTGCTCTTCACTATTTTTAAAAAGTTGGGCAAAATTAATGAGATTTTATTTCTTTATTACGATAATGTTTATTTATTTCATTACCAATTTATTCTTATTAAATCGAATGATTTATTTCGGAATTGGATTAAATATGTTTAATGATGAAAAGATGAGGAAAATTGTTGGAGTTTAGCTTAATTCAAGTTATTGATGTAAAATAATTTTTAAAATAATATAATTTTTATAATCTCGGTTACATTTTATTGTAATAATAAATTTTAATATTCATTATCTGTTACTAATGCCACTCTCGGTCAGTGTTTTTATTGGAATAGAATTTTAGTATAAAAAGCCGAACTATTGAATGATAAAGTTTTTTACACGTTCTATTCGACTTATTTTTGTATGTGAACGGGAGCAACTACATTTACTCCTCAATCAATAAAATATAATTAAATAATCATTGTCGTTTACGCGGCATCAATTCAGTGTACTTATAGATATGACAATAATATAAAAGAAAGTAAAAGATTAGCATTCTTAAACGCACCAAATTAGATATCCAACTAAGACCGGACCAACTTAATTGTTTGTTTAACATAACATAAGATAGTTAATTGGGAGGGGGGGAAATAATACATATATATATATAATTTTTTATATTATAATATAAATTTCGTATGAAGATTTACAGTTTAGTTTATTTATTTTATTTATATTTGATTAAATATCAAACAAATCAATTTTTTATAACATTTATTTATGTTTATGACGTTTTATAGAACGTTTATTGGTTTTAATCTCCCCTTTAGTATAAAATTCTTTTCCATTTTCTTGACATCCTTCACATAAAGG